>JARACY010000060.1:0-168562 GCA_029255725.1 Scrobipalpa atriplicella
TAGAGAGTAGGTATAATCTTCTCGACTCAGACTAGAGGCGTCGCCATCAGTATGTCAGTCCTAAATTCTAGCAAGAAGCAGTTCCCGTGTAAGTTCCCGATACCTCTTGTCATGACGTCATCACCACGAGTGTTCTAGGCTAGGACTGGAACTATTAAACAGTGCCATAACTGGGTCGAGCTGTGCGGAGAGAGGCTGATCTAGGACGCGGCCTGACGTACTGCCTCCGCGATCTAGTGGGCTGAGTCTTTGGGTGCCGATCCGGGGGTGATGGGTTCAATCAATTCCCACCGGGCGAAACAAAGTCGTCTATCACTTTGTGATTCCCTCAGGTTATCATGGTATGTAAGGGACAGCTTAACGCAAATTGATAAGAGTTTGTAGTCAACAAAACTAAACAACCAGGAAATTCTTTAGGGCAATGCAGACTTAAACACGCGACTGACTTTCAATTCCGTGCCTCGGAGAGCACGAGGGTTCATCGGATCGTTCGTCAACTCGAAGACCCACTCAATTGAAGAAGTACTTAGGCCGTGGCCGCGGTCGGGAGCTCGGGTGAACCTCTCGACACATGCTGTGCTTATATTGTCAGATCAGTATACTAGTCGCGTTTGTTCTAATTCTAACTTCCAGTCATCGAATCTTCATAAATATTTCCTCGCTTTTACTTTGCTAGTAGCCATGGGATCCCGATCCGGAGATCCTGGGTTCGATTTCCAACTCATTACTGAAGTCGATTTGCTAGTTTTTAACTTTTTGAGATTTTCCCTAGTTAAGTTTGGACAATGCAGGCTGAATCACCACTGATTGTCTGGAAGAAAAAAGATGCTTATCGGTCCCGGTCGCCGGTTGTCATAAACCATATCAGAGGTCTATCAGCTGTGCTATTAGGCACTTTAAAAAAATTACTTTTTTGCTAGATAGATATAGCTTTGTATCTGTCAGATATTGGTCAAATCTCTACTAAGTTTACAGTTTGCTCGATATAAGAAGCAGCTAGTAGGTATTTTATAATATTTATCGTTTTACGTCTAGTATGTATTTAAAATCTACTAATTGTGAGAAGTACACATCGTTAAGGCACTGATGTGTAAACGACGGCTTCGAAGTTAAGGAGGGAGGGGGGGGGAGAGGAAACGATTGAGAAATTAAGGTAGGAAGTCATTCGACCTACTCCGCTTTTCAACTGGATTCGCCAAATCGGAGTTTAAACAGAAGGCTATCGATCCACTGTGTCTCAAGTCGTCTATTGAGATTTACAATAGTTCGTATATAATGTTATTTAATTTTTTCGATCACTCCGTGAATTCGGTAAATCTACTCTGTAGTTTTTTGTGTCAGATGCAATGTAGGAAAAAGGCTGAAAACAAATTTCATTCGTTCTCGTATCTGTCACGAACAGGTCGGGGATACGAGTATGATCGGCTCTACCAATCGTATTAAGAAATTCACAACTTTAAGTACTTAACTCGCGAATTCTGATCACGTAGAGTAGGAATTCCCGATGCGGCGTGGTGTCGCTTCATTTGACAAGGGTTGTAGGTAAAGTGTCGTTTTGTCAATGTTGATCTGGATATAGATTATTAGGCAGCTATGATAGCATCATCACAGCTCATAGGTATTCGCCATAGTCTTACCCGAGTGGCAACTCGTATTTTTTTATATGAATGGGTTCGCTCTTGACTTTAGTCTAGGTCAGGGACGATAGAGACAGAATCGACGGTGGAGCGAGCTCACCTAAAAGTTTCCGCCGCTAAACTTTGAAGAATTCAAGGTTGTTTGCATTATCTTAGTGTGAAATAAACCACTATACAATCACTTTACAGCGCTTGATTATAATAAAGTACCTACCTATCGTAAAACAAAACCAGAAATCCATGAAACGTTGTCGAAAATCTCTCTATTTTATAAACAAAACTATGCTTATCTGCACAGGTACAGGCTCTTAATGAATATGACGTCACTAGTGCGCAACGTGTCGTCTCTACCAGGTATTACCGTATAATCCTCCGTCAGAGCAGGAGCTCACTGTCGAGGCAGTAGGTAGAAGAAGTAAGCGGTAAAACATCTTTTCACGGACAAGCAATTGAAAATATCACCAATTCATTATCTTTTCAAAATTGCGAAGTGACATCAAAATCGGACCCGGCAGTTTCGAGAAAATTAATACTTTTGTGTAGTTGAAGTATCCCTACATAAATACAACAACGGTATTCGTATTGATGTGTCACACAGTTGAGGTATCACAACCTAAATGCATCATCAGTTTCGCTATTGGTTCATAAACCACTTGAATATTGCGGAAACAAGTTTTGTATAAAATATTAATTATCTCAAAACTGGTGGGTCATTATTTGATGCCCCTTCGCACAAGGGTGTAGTTGAAGTTATCCGTACATCAATACAACAAAAGTGTACCTAGCTTTTTGTTCATAGACCACTTCTCAAACCACCTCTCAATCATTTTGTGTAATTTTTCCCAGTTTGGTTTGAAGAAAAAGGATTCCGTGCTTCGGAGGGAACTTTTAAGCTGCCGGTCCCTGTTGCTGTCGTTACACAAACCGTGTCAGCGGCCTAATAGCTGTGCTATTAGGTGGTTACAAACTCTGACACCAGGGGGTCATCGGTTCGTTGTTCGACAAAAAACTTACTCGATAAGAAAAATAATGTTGGTAGCAAAATTGGTTTACAAGGCAAGTAGCAACGCTAGGTTTATGGTGTTTTTTAAGGCAGTACCACAAAGTTTTATCTGCTTGTACGAGTATGAACACGTTTTACTGTTCCACCGCTTCTGTGCTGCTTGTCCTCATATAAAGCAGGCTTTAATCACCCACAACCAACCAGCCTTCATTTGCGTGAGTGCTCGCATACAATACTTACCTACATAATGCCAGTGCATTGTCGATAGTTATTGCAATAATAATATACGACTATGCTACGAGGAAAATGCTTCTTTGTTTTTTATTGTTCGTTCATCCTTTCACGTCTCAACAAAGCGTCTACATAGTAAGTATGATTTTTTGTATGGAGATAGTTCGGTGAAAGGGGAACAAGCCATTTATACCGCGGGAAAATACCTCATATCCATGGAAAAACTCATTAAACCGCAGTTGAAACCGCGGGAAGAAAAGCTAGTGAAAATATTAACACGAAACATTACTGAAATATTAGTAAGTTTCTCAGTAAGTCAATTTGAGTTAGTTATAAAAGCTTATTCTATAAACACGCTTATGTAATTACACTTGATAAGTAATTGGGCTTTATTAACTATACTGCGTCTACAGAGCATTTGTGTGTGTAATGTGTGAGAGTGTGGGAATGTCGGCTCGTGGCGGTTAGTTAGTGGAGTCATTAGTGTACTGTGACGTCATTTGCCGTTTTAACATGGGCGCTGTTACTTCGCGCCTTCATTAAGGGGAATATAGCCCGCCTTAGGTTGTTTTTGGGCTAAGAATTTGAGGGCCTACGTACTTCTATTGTATTAAAGGAGTCAAACAATAATCCAAGTTTATGAACTAAAAACGCAACATTTCAAAATTGTAGTTTTTTTTTTTAAATTTGTTAGCGTTTTATGCAGAAACACGCGATTACGACATACAGCGAAACCTCAAGCTGATTTAAATAAAATAAAATAAATATCTTTATTTCAGACTTTCATCCATATAGATTTAAAGTATATTCCAACGGGGCATTACCAGCGATGTTTGTATATATTGAAATCAAGTTGCCAATTTTAGAGTACCTAGGCACATAACCCCTTAACATGACCGATATTATACTTCGCGCCTTCATTAAACCGTGTTACGTGTAGAGGACATTCTGAAACGTAAACGAGACGTAGGTACTAGAGTCCCTCTCTCGTCGCTCTCTGATGAAGTTGTATCAATTTCTGCCAGGGAGAGGCTGGAGTTACTTCAATTGCATTATGACTAGGAAATGTTTTTCAAACTCTACGCTGTCAACCAACCCAGATTTCCGATACACTTTTTTGTTGCCGATGCATTTTATTAAGTACGTCGTTTTTGTGCTTTAGCTAATATATTTTTGAAAAGTTTAAAAAAAAAGATTGTTAGAAATAAAAAGTCCATATTGTGAAGTCTACTCGTTCTCAAATTAAAACCCGAAGTTTATAAACGAAGTTGCCTGCAAGAGTCGTCGAGAGCGGGGAATCCCAGACCGCGTCCGTCACGCTCCAGTGGTCACTCTCCAGCTCATCCATTACTTACTGAACTTGGATTTCAAGGAAATAGAAGGCCATGTACTATTAGCATACCTAATGTAATGCAGATAACTAATCCAGAAGGCCAAAATTCTTCAAAAGGATATAAAATGAAATGCTTTTCATTTAAAACTTTCTTTTTATTATAGTCGCATTTTTAGAAACGCCATACGATGATGATGAGTGGATATAATAATCCTAGGCTTGCTCTTGGCCGGTGTTTAATATTTTGTTTAAGACTTTCGCGCTTTGAACACATTATTTTTAATCTTTTAGGGCAAAAGTATTTATCTCTTGTACTGGTGGCTCGGCGTGATAAAATTGAAACAAAAGGTATAATTTTTTTTCTGGCATGATTTTATTTTGTAAAAAAAAAGATCAGTTTTTAAAATATCCCTCACTTCTAAGCCATTTTGTAAAGCAAGGAGATGGGCCGATAGAGAACCAATGGAAACGGAGACTAAAAGTAGATTCAAATGGAAGTTCCAGGTCCCGGGAGCGTCTGCCTTTTATTGAAGCCGGAGATGTCACTTATTGATTATGTTCACGGAGCTCGCGGTCAGGAGATAACCATCGACGGTTCTATTGGAGACGATTTAGCGTACTTAAAAAAGGTTTCCGATAGCCTCACTATGTCATTTACTTATTATCATCACCTGAGCTGGAATTACCAATGCAGTTTGAATGATATTCTATATTTATAGAATTTTCCGCCCGCTGTTTCACCCGGATGTGCGCGGAGAATATGGACCTATGGATCTAATCGTTATGTGTGCCTAGTTTTATCTAGATCCGTCCAGTGGTTGAAGCGCGAATGAGTAACAAACATCCTACCATTCGCATTTAGGTATAAAAATAGGATTATCTTCGGTTTCCTCGACTAACACGTATTGATATTAGATTATGAAGTTTCTCACGCATATTTGTTTATCTGATCAGCAACGTGAGACGTGCGTGTATCACCGCAGCCGCAGCCGCAGCCGCAGCCGCAGCCGCAGCTGGCGACCGCTCGTCTCAGCTCTCATCTATCAAACGGATATCTCCATAGTGTTGCTGCGAGCTCGATAGTTTTCGTGCCGTCGAGTATTGCATATCAATATTGGATAATCTGTCGATATTATCGATTGTACAATACAGTCGTACAAATAAGTCGATAGTATCTATAGCTATACTATTGATAGTATCGATAGTTTGTGCTATATTGAAAAGCTATAACTAGGCACTATCGACTGTTTATTATTTTCCAACGAAGATACTATCAGTAATGCCTCCGTGGTCTAGTGGTCTAAGCCAAGGGCTCACGAGGTCCTGGGTTTGATTCCCAGGGGGGGAACACAAAGTTGATATTTCTCTATTTATTACTTTGTGAGATTTTCCCCAGTTTGGTTAGGACAATGCAGGCTGAATCCACCTAATTGTCTGGAAAAAAACGGATTCCGTGCATCGGAGGGTACGTTAAGCTATCAAACCGGTCACTGTTCCTAAGTTGAACTACCTTAAAAACCTTGCACGTGACCCCGTGACCCGGGTGGTGCCAAGGGTGCAACAAAAACCAGCTGCTGCACCTGTCCTCTGGACCTCGCAGCAAATAATGCCATACGATAAATAAATAATACTGTTAGTAATCAAACTATTGCTAATAGTACTTTCGATAGTATCAATAGGCGGATAGGCCTATCGATTATATAGAATTTTGGCATTGTACTATCGATTATTATTGATCTGGCAACACTAGATCGCCGCGCCTCGATCCTCACAATGCAACTTTAAATTGACAAAGTTATATTACATATACCTCAACAGATAACAGTTCGGGACCCGCTTTATTTACAATCCGACGACTAGTTTGTTTAATTAACAAACTTGAGCACACCTGACTATTCTCTCATACAATTTGTTAACGAAGTGATTTTGATTACTTATAAGATTGACATAGACATAAATTTAAACAAAATGTGGTAACATTATCTATGTATCTATATTACGAGCTTGTAGCCAAGAATTAGAGTATCCATGCCACAACTCTAGAACTATCGTATTTATTAAATTTTTGGACAAAACTTGAAATATATTTCCATAGGATTACTCAGTATTTTATTTTAATTAGGTCCTTGTAACGTTCAAGCGTCTGTCGCATGATAGAATGCTACGCTATCCGCTCATCAATAACACTATGCCTTCTAAATGCAACAACTTTGCTACAAAAGCGTAGTCAGTCGGCTACGGCGTAGCACAATCGCAACGAAACTGGAAACATCGAACAAGGCATAGGCACTCTAGTCTAGTAATTCCGTGAAAACAGGACAGTTATAATTAAGTCTACGAGAGGAACAGTATGGAGCGAGGACGCGGAACAAGCGTGCCTGAGTGTTAACTTAGTAACCGAGTCAGACTTTAGTTCAACTTAGCGGCGATAGGGGAAGATGCAATAGTGTGAATTGTTATGTCCCTAGGGTTACACTACTGCAGCGAGACTGAAATTGTTTGTTACTCTTTCACGTGTAAACAACTGAACCGATTTTAATCGAATTTGGCAGTACGATATTATGGTAAGCTGATGATAGATAGACATACGCTACTTTTTACCGCGGGATGATACCTTATTTCTACGGGAGAACTATTAGATGCGGGTGAAATGTAAATGGTATATAATTGAACCCTTCGCAAAAATGCCATACGAATTTCTTAATAAACATAAACTATTGGTTTTATAGGCAATCTATAGGATAGGTAGCTACTAAAGTTAGGTAGGTATATAGGGGAAAATTAGGAAAGCGTTATAAATATAATGGAAATAGACGCCAGTGTATGTTACTACAAAACCCTTTCAGTTGTTATATTTATTTCTCTGGGAATAAACAAACATCATATTATCGTAAGGTGCGTTGTGTTTAGCTTTGGTGTTGTTCTTATGATAGTCCATGATCAGGTCAACTCCGCAGGCGGCTGACAGGAATACCTGGTGAAAAAAACTAGGGTATAAATATCCGGATATTGGAGTAGAGTTTTGAAAACATAAACACATCACGACGTCGTGACGATTAACGTTACGTCAAGGTTGAACTACATGTCTAATATCTACGTCGCCCCATGACGTCGCCCAACATATAAAAAAAATCGTGATGGGTCACATTGCGGCTACTTAATAACAGCAGAAACAGAACAAGTCTATCGGAGTCTATTTTTCGAGAATAACTACAGCATAGCATCGACGACGACAGCACGTTCCACGTTGCGTAACGTGAATAAACAAACTGACGAAATCTATGATGATGAATAAAATTATGTCATTTCATTATTTGATACCTTGGCCGCAGGGTAGCAGCGGCCGTGGTCGCGCGGCGTGGAGTTGCGATGGACCCTCGCGAACAAGAGGTTCTCGGAGACAGTAGTCACTGCCACCCTCAGGTCCAACACTCGGATCTGCAGCCAGTTTGGATGCGGTTTACTGGAGTTGGGACACACCTGCCATTAATTAATAAGTACCTATAGTATAGGTAAAGAAATGTTACTTTACTCTATGACATTGTCCTTCTTCTCCTTGAAAAGCACCGCTGTGCGAATAAAGTTCTTAGTCAAGTGATTACCAGCCTAATGTAAATAGGGAAAGAAAACATGCATATTTTGAAATCACAGACCATCAAGCTGGGAGAGAGTGTGAAGTTACAAGTTCCCGCGGGAACAGTGTATTCCCGGGTAAATGAAGATTTTCCATCAGCCAATTCCTCTGTCATGACACCTATAACAAAAAATTTGCGGTACATACTCGTACACACACGGTAAGGTTTCTTAAACAATCAATAAGATAAACATACCATGTTCAAATATACTTTCTACGAAGAACAGTTGCGCAGGCGACGCGAGGAAAAAACTAAAGACGATAAATCTCAACATAGCGTATTATAGCACACTATATAATATGTTGATAAGTAGTCTATTAAAAACCGGCTACAAGCGAGTTCATTACACCTGTTTTAGGATTCCTTAGCCAATGCTTTACGTTTGGGCTCTGTAATATTTTAAGGCAGTTACATTAAGTTAGAGGGAGGCCCATCTCTAGACAGACTGGAAGCCAAATTGTCAACGGAGATTTCAATATTTCTTTTATTTTAATTCTAATACCTACATGGTTTTTTTAGTCAAACGGGAATCTGATTTACTATTGTCTTGACTGTATTTTTAATTATGTCTTTGAACATGTACGAACTACCCGTGACCAATCAATTTTAGTGAACTAATACAAAGTCTGATTGCATTTTAATTTTTTTGCTTTACTGAGAATTCATAAAAAAAAAACAGCAGATGGATGAACATTTCTGTAACTACTACTAATCTTTCTGTAATTAATAAAAAAAAAAACATATTTTCGACTGTTAAACACTAACGTAGCGAGCGTAGTATCATGGAGTAATATAATTATAATATACTACGTACAGAAGGTAGTATGTAATGTACTATTACATAAAGCAGGTTACGTTGAGATGCCCGCCGCGGTGCCTTGAACATTGAACAAGGCGGCGTGATCAAACGGCATTACGGCATTACTGTATTTGCGGGGGGTAATTGGTTTGCGGTGTGCAGAAACAGACCAGGTACATCTTCTCAACTAACCTGGGTATAATTTGGTAAATAATGGAAACTGACTTGTACGGTAGAGACCGCTTTCGGCTATAAGACCGCGTCTCAAGTTTCAGTATCTTTGTACTTGTGTACGATTTTTTGTGTTTAATGGTTTAAATTTTAATTGCTACATAGAAGGAATATTTACTAGTAAAGATTGTACTAAAGTGTCCATAATTTCTTCGAAAATTAATTGTTCTGCATATATTCGTCGATAATTTTTTAGCTTCGGAAATCTAAGCAAGTGGAAGTGAATGATGGGTGTCACAACAGAATTAAAACTTTACACATACCGGCTAGAAAACCGGTTATTTTCCAAAAGAATGCAAACCAGGAAGCGAGTAAAGCGAGTCGTGGATCTGTATGGGGTCAAGTGTTTAAGAAAACGTTTTACTGGTCCCAGCTTCTCCTGCTGCGGTGGTACAAGCCTCCTCACCGCTCCGCAATTAGACTTCTATCGATTAACGTCTTCACCGGTGCCGCGGGATACCAAATCCTCCCCTTCTGCACCGGGAACCCCCTCCGTCAACAAAGATGCCGCCTCGTAGCTCCTAGCTAACGTGACCGAAATGCGCCTAGCTATTCCCATGATGAAGAGCGAACGAGAATTTGTAAGCTGTTGTACTGAAAATATAGGTGATGTGCTGACAGCACATTCAAACCTACATACTAGCAAACAGTATGTCCTAGCTGCAATACTATTTTTACATCTAATCCAAACGTAATGGGATCGAAGTAATGAAAACCTATTATTTACCTCAATTTTCCTACATTCTTCGCACGTAGGTAATTAATTTATCCTGATATTGCTGAGGGTTGTGATTCTATTACGAAAATAATTACTTATTTATAGTAATTGTTTGCTGTGCCCCTCCAGCCAATCGGACGAGGAAAAGGTAATGTTTCATTGATTGAATACTAATTATTGTGGTACTTATGGCTTCCACATAATATACGTTTACTTACGTATTGTATAGGTAGATGTGCGTGTGTTCACGATGTAATGACTTATGAATTTTATTATCTTTAAGAGTTTATCAAACATAGCAACCGGTGTGTATATAAATAATGTTTATATAAAAACTGTTAAACTTATATCAAAGATCTTTGACAACAAACGATATGCCATGGATAAGAGATATATCAGAATTTAAGATTGCCCCGTTTGAAGGAAGACACGTCTCATAGCAACTGACAGCGATCGTTTATCATCTTCATCGATCACTCGTAATATCAATAGCGGTTGTGTGTCACGAGCTCTTACGGAAAGTATTAATCATGATATCCTTACTTGCATGCACCAGCAATTTCTCCTCCAGGTCACACTGTAGAAGCCCGTAGAGGGAACTGAGAGTATAATTGTATCGCATTTTGGGCTGATAATTGTCACTACAGCAGTGCTATTTCACGCTTAAACGGTGGACAGGTGGCAGGATTCTTAAACAGTGGACAGGAGGCAGGTTATCTACGTAAAAGATATAATATTCTAACAAATAAACATTACATTACGGAAATTAATAACACTGCTAAAATAAATTAATTTGTAAACAGCTCATCGCCGGCACTACGAATTAGTGACTCCCACTGCGCGGTATGCCCGACCCGCCAGAAATGCATTCCCGAGATTCCCGAGCTGCCACTCCACTCCTGAGGCGAGAACTCGGCACTCGGAAACCGGGAAGTATCTTGCACTTGAATAAATCAACAAGGAAAAATTTACTAGGAAGTGCTGGCAGAATCTAAGAAACTAGCAACTACAGCTTTAAGAAGTATCAAAATTATTATTTTTTTCTGCGCTAAAAACTGCGACACACGGTTGTTCCATTTTTGTAAGTCCAATTTTTTTAAAGCTGGAGAACATCCTGACCAATCATAGCCAGAAATGTATTCCTGCTGCGAGAGCTCGGCACCCAGCAAATACTCGCACTTGAATAAATCAACAGATTTACTAGGAAATGCAACGACAAGTTTCACAAGGAAATGTACTTCACTGCGAGTAAAATCGCTAAACATGTGGCAAAATTTAAAGAGTTTGTCTATAGCATTTAGGTATTTGATCGTATTTGGTGTTATATTAACTTGCATATTGGAATGAGCGAGGAAAAAACATTATAATTTAGAAGCATCATAAAAAATACAATGTAGGCTTATTTTTATAAAGAAATTCCTTACAGTAGAATCTAATAGAATCTGTTATCAAATAAATTATCATTTATCTATCTACCTATCTAGAATATTCCAGCGGCTTTTTTTCTCGTGTATGGGAAACAAATCAACGTATTTTCCGTCAAGCTCCGGTTTTTCGTAAGCTCAGCTAGGAGAGAGGATAAAATTAGGCCGCGCACCATTGCGTGCTTGAAGAGCGCGGGTTTAGTATGCTTGCGCGGCAAAATATCTTATTGGGTTACCCATACCCATGCTTCACTTACCAAGTCATGTGGGGTAAAATAAATTGATGGTGATCATAATTCTGATATTACCTACGTTCTGATAATACCTAGTCATACGTAGAGCCTTGACGTGATTCCGCTTCAGCATCTCACGTTTTCGCCGTTTGTTGTTTCAAGATGTTGTCTTTTATTGTTTTCCGTTCAGTACAAGTACTACAGCCTCTTTTTATAGAACTTCCAACTCGGTTTTAGAAAAAACATCATGTCTTTTAATCGAAAATCTTGTTTCTAAAATAAGTTAAAAACATATTGAAATAGTAGATTTAATAACTTAACTAATTTGCCAAAACGTATTAATTTATTTGAAATGTGTTTTTGAATAAAAAGACATGTAACTTTGACAACGTTTTTTCTAAAACCGAGTTGGAAATACGGTTATGTACCTATTGCATTCCCCCATACAACCATAGATGCACTGAACAATCAATTATCAACATCAAATCGTGGCATTTGTAAAACTTTATACCTTTTGTGTGTTCCCTGAAAACTGCTTTTAAAATACTTCCTTGCCGACACCCGCCATTCTTGTATCAAGGGTTGTAAATGGCATCAAGTTTTAGCAAAGTGGTTAAAATAAGGTGTTTAATGTTTTTTTCCCGTTATGTAGGGATGTTAACTTAAAATGGTTTCTAATCAGATTAATTTTTTGAGAGTAAAGAGTTCATTTCTGTCTGATTCAGTTCACACCGGGAAGGGACGCTTCCTCTTCCCTCTTTTCAAAAGTGAAATACAATATAAAGAATTTCATTTACCTTAGCAAAAAAGGATGAAAACAAGCAGAAAAGTTCATAAGCATAAATGCTAAATATTGTTATATTCAATTTTTTTTGCGTATTGTTTTCTAAAAGACAGATTTATTTACGAGTTGCTATAATATTACGTTATTTATTTACAATGCAGTAAAATTGGAATCCATGCAATTTTGTTCCGGAGTGAAATCAACAATTCACGTTCCAAATCAACATATGAACCTATTTAAATATTAACAGAAATCATCAATTTGGAGAGAAATCCATTTAAATATTATTATTATAGCTAGCCTATTCAATATTATTATAGCCTTTAAATATGCAAATAGTAATGCAAGATGTTTGTGAAAAAAAATATCAACAAAAAATTCTATTCACATACTATGAACGCCCTCCCACAACTGACAAATGAAGAAATGGCTGACGCTGGACTACTGCATGCAGATGCAACTGGCATATGCCATATGCCCAGCAGTATGAACATGTTCTTCTTCTTTACTCAATAATTACTTAATTAGTTTAGTTGGTTAAGACAGTTTAGATTTTCGCTTGCGAAAAATTTATGCATTTATTTTCCACTAAATGATCGTTATTCGTCTTATTAATTATTTATCAATTTATTTTTAAATCGATAATCGTTGTTAATATCCGGCGGCCGGTAACAGGCCCGTCACTCTGATCCGAGATGATATAGCTAAAGGGTAATGATATTGCTATTTCAGACCCGGATTACCTGACGCAGCAATAATGTAACAATCATGTAACAATGCTGCAGCGACAGCGAATAATAGATAATCCGATTGGAGAACAACAATGGTTATAATACTTAATGACAGAGGTGGTATGGAATCTCCTTCCTACCCCAGGAAGGCTAGCTTTGTTTTAAGGAAAGGAGATTGGATTGGAGTTGAAACGGCAACAGGCTTTTTATACTTCGGACAAAAAAATCGACAAATAGTTGTTTATGAGGGCCTACTGGAGAATTTTGGGAGGGATCTTAAACGATTCAATTAAAATATCTACATAAATATACATCTGAGGAACTAGTTCATGGTCTACAAACGCAACATAAAATATTGTTGTACTGACACAAAATAACATAAACATGAATGGTTGACACTGATTTGACGAATTTTTGCATCGTATTTTAAGAAGTTAATTTGCTTTCATTCGTGTTCGTCAGTAGGGGGAGTAGAGTAGGTAAGATTACTTCCTTCCGCAATCTCTTATCTGTCTTCCCTCCCCCTCACACGCGTGTCCCGGTGCAGACCCATAGAGCAAGACGAGTCGCCGTCTTGTGACGTAATTGGCAGGAAGCTCAGCAAAGTGACTCAGTATTATAGAAGGTGACTGAAGATGTCAGAGTAAGAGCGTAAGAGCGACTTGGGAGTACTTTTGGTCACAACTTTTTTGAAAAGCAATTACAAATGTTGAACGTAAAATCCAAACAAAATGAATAAAACCTTTTGCGATCGGGAAATTCTTCTTTTTCTTGTCGTATAGGATTGGAATATCATGTCATGTGTAAAGAAAAGTCTATAGAAAACCACGCAGGGTAGTTGATAGAATGAGCTCGATCGGAATAGGGCCGTTTATAACAGTTCAGTCGATACAACTCCGACTATTCCTGTCCACAGTCAGAGATTACGAGTAGTTACAGGTTACAGCCTACAAAACGCTACCCAGTTTATAAAAAACTGATCTCACTTTTTTAAGAATAGCTCATAATTTGCAGATATCTACAAGCAATACCTAATTTTATTTTAAGAACGTTTTGATTATTGATATACTATACTTAACCACTTTACAGAGAGTGTATTGAATAATAAGATTTCAAAAATATCATACCTTATTAATCAAGAATCCAGAGTAACTAGGTAGGTGGTAGGTTTATTTTGGACAAGAGTAAAAGAAATAATTGGAAAGGAAATAGGCAATAATCTTGGCTATCTATAGAAAATCCTGGAAGAATAATCCGATATACCTATATTTTTTATTGGTCGTGTATTGTTGAGATAGAAACATATTGTGGGCTGTCTGATAAAACTGAAAGTTCTGCTTTCCACTTGAGAGCGACACTTTCATGTCCAACAGTCTTGGGAGCAAGATGGTATATGCTGGTATATGCACTGATTAGAGAAAGTCGCTGCCGCTCCCTAGCTCTATTTACTCTTCTGTGGATATATGTATAGGTACAAATGCTACGTGTTCAGTTTGACAACAAGTTTACGATTTTACGTTTTTCTTTTGTTACTTACTTACAAAAATGAAATTTAAAATAAATCTATACTTATCCAGCATCTCACCTTCCAACTGCTGCATTAAAATTTACGACTTCCAATTTCAAACTGAAACTGCACCATTCACTAACCTACTTCTAAACGAGGTTTAAGTACGCATTTCGGAAACTAGGCTACGTTTTACCTTTATGAATATAAAGCGTTAGAATAGAAGGGTTCTCGGTAAAACACCTTTTAAGTTAGTTGGAATTGGAAAGCGAATGCCGCTAGAAGCGCCACCGCAGTTCTAAATTCAATTCATTGCGAATGCATTGAACCCCCCGTCGCCAGCCACGCGCCGCCCGCTCAGCTGGCAATTGTGACGTATAAATAAAAACAGAGTAAAATATATCCCTGGATCGATTCCCAAGTGTGTCATCTAGCCCCAAACTTAGCTTAGCTCGTTGCACGGGATCGAAATATAACTAAGGCCCGTATTTATAATCAGCTCTCAAGAGTGACAGCGAGTTTGAGTTCGTATCAGAAATGTCATTCCAGTACAAAATTACCTATCAAATCATTGCTCTCAATCTTGAGGTCGCTTTATAAATACGAGCCTAATTGACCTGAAATGGTGGACAAATACGTTTTCAGATTGTAGTTTATCATCAATTCCCAAATGGTTGAAGATAAGAGAGTCTTTGCATGCTATAGTAAAGAAAGAGCTTTGCATGAAGAAACAGAATAGATAATGTAGAAGAAGTAATTTATTTAAGTTTGGCCACAAAATCACATTTTGATGAAAAACTTTCGCTACCAACGTATGTCAGGCGTCATATTCCAGCGGATTGAGCTAGACGCGCGCATTGCATCCAACAGCCGAAAATAAAAGCCCTCCGGTGGAGGATTTTTGTAACGAACACTCTCAGTGCAGCCGACACCCGCGCCCCGTGTTTCCAATCCGACAGCTTTAAAAAAAAAAAGAGCAAGCCAAAAACGTGACTTTGTTTGCTGAAAAACCAAACGGCGCGAATTTAAGAGATGTTTTCCAAATAAGTAACCGCCTTCAAGTAAACTTTGGAAAAGCAGATGTATTATCTATGTCTGCGTGTACCTAAATACTTAAAGTAAACCCAGATCACATCCCTCAGACCTGATGAGCGAGCGATTACCTGGAAAGTATAATACTATCTAACAAAAATTTTTTTTTGTTGGTAAGTTGGAAAGAGGTATACTAGGGCAAACTAGGCTTGGACTACTTAATTTAAATTGGTAGAATATCAACCAGACATTGATGGTATCCTGCGGTGCGTCCAGATGTACGATTGTAGAAGGGTGTATTGTAGAAGCTAATGGGATAAGGTCGTGAACTTCATGAGCCCCCTTACCGAAGTACGATCTGTAGAAGACAAAAAGCAGGCAACCATACAGCGATATTTCAGGCTAGAAAACCAACATACCTATATGAAATTACACGAATTGAGAACCTACTTTTTTATGTCGGTGCTAAATATTTAGAAATTAAATAACGGACAAATTGTCTCGAATAGATTGGGAACAAAAGGAACCATGCAATAATTCCTGCTGTGGACAGTATTCCAGGGATTTAAATTTAAATTTCACAGAGTGCTTCGACCCGTTGAGTCGACCCGCTAAGGGGTGCGGGGCAGGGGCAGCGGGGCGCGGGGGTGGTTATTATTCCGTGTTCGTGGTTTAAAAAAAAGTATTACTTAGAATGCAAGCAGTAATAGGAGTAAATGGAAGAAGAAGTGTAGTTTGCACGTCACACTAAACAACTTAAACGACTAACAATTGCAGAATCTGCGCAGAATTTTCGTAATTATTGTTTACTCACGAATACGCAGACTTCACTTCATCATCTAACATCAGTGAACAGTCGAAGAAATTGGTAAGTAGTTAAGTACCTAAATACCTTTGCCAATTTATTTCCTCTGCAATATATTTCTTTATTGAATATTGAACCCGCGGGATATATAAACAAATAACTACGAGTACTATTTCCCTGTAGTATTGAGTAGCGATTAGATCAGGGATCAGAATCGACTTCGTATAAATAAAGTCGTATATTGACGGCGGAACTAATTGGGGGATAAACCCGAAGGAGGTTCTGGTGAGAGTGCCACCGCTGCGACTAATGGACATAAACAGGGACACTGGCCACTCGCACCACATTTCCGACTAAATGTCTAAATTTTTTGGGAAGTCGACATTTTAGGAAGTGGACAAAATGGTCCTAAAGGAATATTTACACGATCGATTTGAAACCCACACGACAAGAAGAAGACATAATTTCGTGCCATAATGAACGGGGTGTTTCAGTAACGATTGAACACGTTATTTAAAAATATATAATGAGTATCATAAATAAAGTCCTGATCAAACTGTTCATTTTGTATGTGGAAGCCAACAATTTCGTTTTATTATGAGTGATAATTTTCTTGTATACTTTTGTTATGTGATCTTTTATTGTTACCGATACACCCCCAAAACTATGTTACGAAATTAAATTATCATCCTGTATCTGTATATGATAGTAGGTATCGCCGAAACTTTTAGGAAACTATCGTGGCAAGGAGCCAGGGGGAGGGTGTTAAGAGAAAGGGGGAGGGGGGCAGTCAGGGCAATATTGATGACCGAGAGGCTGCTAGTACCCTCTCTTGAAAGGATTTTCATGAGATAATAAATGTATGTGTGCAAAAACCCTACACTGTATAAACAATTTAATTTTTTTTTTCTTATTTTGTGCTAAGTAAGTAAAGGTACCAACGGAACTAATTGGAAAACATCTACCGAGATAAAGCACTTCAACATAATTATTAGCACTAAGCAAATAATAATAATAGTGGAATAGGTAGTACCTACTCTTGTTTTCTGACGTATTTTATTAGAGAGCCAAGAAGAAGGCGGACGGAAACGCAATTTGCTGCTATCCTCACCGGAAGTACCGGATATTAATATCACTTGCAGGCTCGCAGCAAATTAGATCAACTATAATTTATGTCATAATAATATTTTCCTGGCCTTCCCATTGAGGTTGAGGTTTTATGTCTTTAGAGTTCGATCATTTACCCTATTCAATTTTTTGTTTCGTAGAATTTGTAAACCGGGTATAAGAGACAGCGTACCGTAAACTGATGGGTTGCTCAGGCAACGAAACTGAACCACCAGGAAATTCGGTCAGGAAATTAAGAAAATAATAATAATATATTATTCCTCACCGGAAGTACCGGATATTAATATCACTTGCAGGCTCCCGGGCTTATAGAGTCCCGGACTTTTGGAAGGCGTGCGTGGGGCCGAAGCCAACACGTAGAGGCCTTTTTAAACAACTTTAATATTAGTAATGTGACTATTATTTAAATGAAAAAAAATTTGACTCTTCCATTTAAAATGACTACTTCGATAAATTTTTTTTCCTGAGAGAAATTCCCTGTGAAAGTTGTTCAATTACGTTAAATAAGCAGCCTCTATCAGCTTGCGATACATTATGTTCCTTATAAACCGGTAATACCGCAAGATTTGTAGCTCTCATACCTCAAACATATTTAATACCTCGTCGTGCAAACATAAATTAAACTGCACGTTCATAACCGTCTCATAAACACGTTGCGCGCTCCTTGACGCCGTGGTAGAGCATAATTTAACACGTTCACTACTCAGCAGGTTTCCATTGACGCGGTGCTGCTTCAATATTCTCAAGGGTGTGGCTATGACGTCAGTGAAGAGAGATTTGATTGCAGTTTTATAGTAATAGTAATTTTTCGCTTCACCTTACGAGTCTAGTGGTCTGAGCTGTAGGCTATCGATAAGGAGATCCCGGGTTTTGTTCCCGGTAGGGGACAAAGACTTTATTTAGTTGTTAGGACACTGCAGGCTGATCACCTAATTTTCCGAAAAGTATTCCATGCTGAAATAGTCGGTCCTGCGCCTGATTTTTCTCTAGCCATGTCAGTCAGCCAGAGAGTGCACGTTTGTGTGTTGCGCAAATACTCGGGCACTGAAAACTTAGTCTCGCGTAAATGACTGATCTCTAAGTGATTGAACGCCATCACCGAAATTCAGTTGGGAGGACTATTTATTATGATAATCTAGCATCGCTTATAGCATAAGGTGACTTGGGACATATTTTGTAAACGGGGTAGATTAGTAGATTTTGCTGTATCCCGATGATGTATACCTATATGAATTTGATGCTTTTTAGGGTCATGGCATTTAGGAAGCGGTGCGTCGCACATGCGTCGTTTTTGTATAGAAACTTCAAATCAAACTGCGCTGCGCAGACGTAAATTACATACAAAATTGACGCGCCTCCGCCTCGCCCGCGCCGCACCGCTTCCTATTTGCCATGCGATGTGTGATGATGTGTTCTGAGTAATAAACTCTCGATGAGAAGGTTGTGAGTTTTTAACATAAAATGAACTACCTGGTTTCAATCTAAAATTGCCCGCAATATTTTGTCAGACGTGTTGAAAACGTCTATTATTAGGCCTTATATGCTCTGCCTACCCTCTAAGTGATGAAAGCGTGACTTTATGTGAGTTATGTAAGTACCTATTCTAGCAGGACCGTAAACTACCTAGTAAGCATTGTAGTATAGGTTGTAGTTCAATATTTGCAACACAAGGGACAAGGCGGTATATTTTACCGAAAGCTCTCTAGAATTTACCGATAAAGCTATAAAGTATCGTTGTGAACACAGCAGCAACAAATCCTGCGAGAGATGTTTGTAGCCGAGCGAGAGAGGGGCAGGGGGCAGCCCATTCTACAAGAATAGAGATCAGAATCGAAGTCTTTCTTGTTATTTCTTATTTACTTGAGTTGTTTATTATTATGAAGACTTTATAACTTTTTTACGTGCAAGTTCATGGTTACGAAACTGGTCAAGTCGTGATGTGATTAAAACGCATTCTACACTTGCAACATTTTTCGTAATTTGTTAGATTAAAGTTAAAAAGTTTCTTCGTATCACTAACATGTTTCCATTATGGTTTCTTAATTCTATACTTCGACTATACTTGAAAGATGTGTTATTGTCTATGGGTCAGTTCACACCGGAAAGCGACGCAACGTGACGCTTTTTCAAGAGCGTGATACTATAGAGCTTCATTTACTACGCAAAAGGTAAGCCATTTCATTGACAGACCTCGATAATTCGTTGTCACTGGCTGCGCCGCTCAGTGCGACGAATTCTCGAGTTCTGTCAACCAGTCACTTTGTGGTACGCACCGCGTCGCGTCGTGACACATCCCGGTGTGAACTTACACGCTTTATCGCTGCAGCTTAGTTTCCTGTTGCTGTTCACCCCTGTTGTCAGCTGTCAGCTCCGCAGTGGCAAGTGGGTCGCACGTACATTCAGCGCGGGTTTTATTTGCAGACGGCTCAAAGGCAATTCTATCAGACGACTATACTTGCTCCACGCTACACGATTCAGATTCAACTTGCGAAATTTAAGACTTCATATATAAAATAACAAGGATAGGCAGTGCTGTAATAGCGATGGTCACGCCTCTATCCTTCACGCACAGCGCCTTCCCTACGTCTGAAAAACATTATTAGGGCAATTTTAGATTGTATATTGACGGTAAGCCTTAACCCTCGAATCTTTTTTGCTGACATCTACCTACAGTATGCCCGGTAGGAAGGACAGCTGGAACATTCTTTGTTTTTCTATTGGTCTTAGTCCAGCATCGAAGAACTTTTCGATATTAAAATTGGCGCATAACGATACAATATGCAAACCAAATTGAAATGCTTATTATTAATTATCATACAGCAATACTCATGAATTATGAATACAGACCAATGTGTATAACTTTGTGACACCAACACCGCTGAATGTTAAATGCGGACTCAATACGAACACAAACCGATAATCAATACTCGCCGCCTGCTGTTTGGGAATTGCAACACTAATGTCGCGTATAGTTTTATTTTTGTCTGCATATAGAATTACGCTTGTATTCCATACCGGATACGTAGAAATCAATGGTTAATTACAATCTTTTCCGATTTATCTGACAATTATTATGCCTTGCCCGTGACTTTAAGACAGTGATGGTTTGTCGATCCATTGCCTAACCTAAATGGTTAGAAGTTTCATAAACTCTGTCACCAGAGTTCATCGTTCAGCAATAAAGTGAATTTTGTATTTTTCGGTTTCTACGGTTTGCATATCGTAGCCAAGAGACTACGGCGCGGCGCTACGTCGTAGCAAAGTGCTACATCTGTATCTTTGATTGAAATCATAACTACATAACTTGATTTCAAAATGCATTTCACTGCCTTTTCTACATCCCAAACATTTCCAACCTATTTCTTGTTTTACCTACAAGCGCCCTAAAATAAGGTTTGCTCACAAAGCAGGTATGAAGAGGCAAATTTAAAATTAAATCTAACTTACTGCATTCGTAATGAGAGGTGAATTTTACCGTCGACAGAATTATGCATGCGCACAGTGAACGCAACGCAACGGGGGTTCCATCACACAAAGTTATGTGTGTATTTAGGTACATTTCGTGCTAAATAGAAGTGGCAGAGCTATTTGTAGGTGAGTATATATATTTCCGGGCCAAGCAAATTAGTATTCTCTTCAATTGTCGAATAATATAATTAATGCGCTTCGATTTGAGACAGATTGATGTTATTGATTAGGGATCTCTCTTTATTTAATCACATGAGGAATTAGAATCAGTATCCTTTAAACCAGCATTGAATCACGATTTGCACACTGGTTTGCAAACACCCGGTTTTCAAAGAAATATCTTGTTAGTTCTTCCACAAAATCAAGACGTTCTCTTGTTCCTTATTCCTACTGCTTTCCTGCGTATAACCAAACTGCATAGCCTGCACCCAACTTCTACTCGTCAGTTACCGCCGGCGCGCCGCCGCCGGTTTACTTCCACTCGTCAGTCACCTCACCACCGGCGCGCCGCCGCCGGTTTATAATGTGTCGGAATAATTCATCCCGCGAGCGCGCGCCATGAATATGTAACACCCCCTCTACGCCGCCCGCACCCCCTCGCACACCTAAGCCGGAACATTCTTTATGCGCGTGTTTTCATATACGTGCATGTTTCAGTACCACACAGGTGTAAACATATAGCTATAGCTGTAGTGTTGACCTGAAGCCTGAAGGGTCGACTTGATGACCAGTATGGGAAATTCGGACGGTTTTATTGCGTCGTTTTTGTAATAATAGAGGGGTTGTTCTCACGTACATTTGAGGCAAAAAGACTTTTCTAACAATCTCGCACGTCAAAGTTTTGATTTGACAAACTCCAAACTTCCAGCATGTCATGTGGTACCTTAGAGCAACACGGCCTTCCTTAAGTAAAAGTAGATCGAAGTATGTATCGTATAGGAATAATTTCTGTAATTTACCAAGAGTTTGTGCTTCTTTGTAATTTTGAGAAATTGTATTATTAAACCGCAAAGTCCCTTCGTTTGCTTTAAATTAAAATCAAATTTGGGGCGACGAAAATCATTGAAATAAATTCAATTTTAATTAAGTGGTCGCCGTACAAACCACATGTCTTTTTGGTTTGATACGAAAACCCATAAAACAGAAGAAAAAATTACCTTGTCTCACTCACCTCTGTGAAATGTAATCTTGAGCAGACACTTGTTTATTGAACCTACCGCCGCTGCCTCCGTAGTATATCATCTCTTGTTTCCTGAAAACTGCTCTTAAATTTCCGTCATTTGCTTAAAAGGGTTAACAAAGAACACGATTGCCAGTAAGGAGGTTTATGAGCACATTCAGAACATTGTTCGTTTCATTTATTTCTGGATTTTTCTGTTGGAATTCAACGAAATATCATGCATTTCTTTCATGCTAAATAGCATGTTCAAGTGGTTAATAACTATGATGGAATATCGCATTGTTATATAATTGACATAGTTATTTGTTTGTTTGTATTTCCGCCTACCTAAATGAGAGGTTTTTGTACAGTATTCTACGTTCTAAATAAGATAAGAATATTAGGTTCTACGTTCCCATTATGTAAAAAAATTAACAACATTTGATTCTTGCGAATTGGCTTGGAGTTGAATCCATAATAAAAAACAAAAACTAACTTTATATAACAGATATTGTGAAGGGTTAAGGGGTAACCATTAAAATTATTAGTAACCTGGACCAACAAAATTGTATACGGCCATGTTTGAGCTAAAAGTTGCTCAATATCGCAACCCTACAGACCGTGGTTACGAGCGGTGGTCAAACGCGGCGACACCTGTGCGGGTTGTAACCCCTACAGCGTTATTGCGAACATTAATATCTGAACCACACACAGACACAATATAATATACAATTATACAGGGTGTAAAGAAAATGCTTAAGTAAATTTAGAGTATGGACCCATGGAACTGAATTGTTGTCCTCTAAAGGACATAGATCGAAGTACACATAAAAAATTTGTCATCCAATAAATTGTTGACAAAAGATACACGACCAGCTTTCTGCCCGCGAATTCACCTGAGTTAAATGAGTTATCCCGCGTAAATCAACGTTTTCCCGCGGAGAAAAGTAGCCTGTACGCTCTTATCGTTAACACCACTGTAAATACATAGGTATTTTTGTCGCTGCAGTCTGCAGTTGAATATTTTATCATTACGTGTCATGTAGTTTGCGCAGCTTTGCTGATCATCACAAATTGAATTTTAACGTTGTAAGTAATAAATATAAAATTAACTGAAATTTTCAAATTTAAATTGAAATTCAGTGTAACTACAACTGATACTATAATTAAAATGTGTCTAACTAGGGGTATTATGTATAAACATTCTGTAATAATATATGAAGAACAAATTAGTCCTGTAATGACGTAGATATAAAATGTAGAACCAAAAACATATTTAGAAATACTCGCACGTTTTTACTTTCAAAACGAGTGGTGTTAATGTAAACAACGGACCGTAAACAAAATTTCTCATAAAGTCATTCGGGGCGTAAATATTAGGAAATGAGCGACAATCGCTCGCATTAGGGAGCTCCCAACTATAACGTAAAGACATCGCCACATGCTCCCGGATAATATCACCCTGCAGGACGCCATCTTATTAACAACAGTTTGATGGCTCTAGGAACTAGCTGTTATAGTTCCTGGCAAACATCTTGAGCTATGACCGATCAAACGATTTTATATCTTAAGATAAAGAAACTAAGAACGAATTTTAGACGCGAAAGCTTTCTCCTACTACGCTATTCGATGCTGAAGATGTTTGCTACTGCTACGTGCCCCGACTCCGCTCGTGATGGTTAAACAGCCAACAACTTTTTCAACTGCCTAGCCTCAATCGTGGGTTTGCTCACAGGTAGTTTTCAGTGTGAAGCTCAGTGAGATTTTTCTCAGTTCTGTTAAGGTAATGCAGGCTGCAGCACCTAATTGCCCCAGTAGGTTCGCTGTCTATGGTCGCACAAACCTCATCAGAGGAATATTAGAAAGTCTTGGATAATAGAACCCATTATGGCTCCACATTAAAATTGTCTGCTACTCGTACGTGCCCCAACTACGCTTCTGATGGTTGTTTAATGTCTTACATACGATGGGAAATACGCGAACGCTCGCCAAACTTTTTTCATTCAGTATTTCCGGTTGATGTTTGCGCGAACAATGCGCTGTATAAATGTATAAAAGCGGTATAATTTCACAGGTGAGGCTGGTAGCTCCCCACTTCCCACCTCCTCCCTCTTTCCTCTCGACTACCCTCGTCTAGTTTCACTCCACGTATTTATTATCGGATGAGAGGCTTTTTAAAGCCACTCATGCTTCAACCTCGAGAAACGCCAAGAATAAAATGTTAGTACTGTGTGTTTATAAGGCGCACTAGCAGAATTGCGAGATTTTTCACACGTTTAAGAATGTTGCTCTTTTATACCTTCGGGCGGAACGGAAGGTCGTGTTGCTCTACGTTTATACTACCTGATGCTTCATTTGGCGGATATAAATCATCTCCTCAGCGAAACAACAGCCTATCATATATGCCAGAGTGACTTTTATTGCGGAGTGCGTCGCGCCATCTATCGGCGACGACCTGTCGGGAACGCGGGGTGTGGTATATCAGAGTTTTTGGCACAGCTTCTAACTTGTCCTAGCTACTTCCAGCCGTGCCTGTATCCTTTCAAACCAAATTACTTCTTATAACCAGTTGCTAGAGTCTGTAATCCCTTGACTGGGGGTGAGGCGTCGCGCGGGCTGCGTGTAATCGTCGCGACGTGTTCCTCGCGTGCGCTTCTATACCTAACTCATTTGGCGACCACGTACACGGTTTGAAAACTTATCTCGAACTTATCGGTCGCCTAACGTAACGACCAGGTAAGTCTTCCAACCAAACTTTTTCTTATCTTTACCGAATATTTGCCTCTTTAGTTCAGTTGCAGTTCGAGATCGTATGACTTGCCACATCGGGACTGCAGGCGCCAAAATTGTGTCTTCAGCGTGTCGCCTATAGTACGAGGAGGTACTATAGTAATTCTGTAGCGTTACTACTGCACTCACTAGCATACATTACGTCGCCAGCGACAGGTAGACTTTTGAGAATGGGTATTTTCCTCCACTAGTGATTTTAAAAGCGCTGAATGGAATGGAACTAAGGATGACCGATCGTACGAGTATACTAATACTGACATTAAATATAAACATAATACTGTAATTATCTTCTTTAATTCTTGAGGAAAAATAAGACAAGGAGTGAGACAAGGCTGCTCGCTATCCCCACTAATATTTAATGTTTTTATTGAAAGAGCCATACAAAAGATTCTAGAGACTCAAATAGGAGGAGTTAAGATAAACGGAAATAGAGTTAACGTTTATTAGATTTGCTGATGATATAGCAGCTTTTGCTGAAAACAATACAGAATTACTATAGAATCATTACTTAAACAAAAGAACCAAATTTTAAAGGAATTTTCACTTTCTATAAATAAAACTAAAATACTTGTAACAAAAAAAAAACAGAAACAGAAGCAAACCCAAATAAATAAATAAAGATTGATAACAATATTATTGAAAAAGTAAAAAGTTTTAAATATCTTGGAAGTATAATAATACATAATTTGAGATGCACAAATGACAAAAAGTTGAATATCAATCGCAAAGCTTTCAAAGACAAAACCAACATATTAAAATCAAGAATATCTAAAAACATCAAGAAAAAGTTCATCGACTCATATGTGTGGAGCATAGCTTTAAACGGCAGTGAAACCTGGACCATGACAAAAAGGGGATAGGGCGAGATAACAAGCCTTTGAGATGTGGTGTTGGAGAAGAATTGAGGAAATAAAGTAGACAGAGAGAGTGACAAATTAAGAGGTACTAGTTCGGGTCCAAGAAAAGAGAAATACTATATACTTAAGATCATCGTAGAAAACAGAAGAAGCAAGATGTTGGGACATCTCATACAGCTATATTTCTTATTTTTCTCTTATTTCTCTCATACTATATCTCTTAAATATAATGATGATGATGATGATGGCACCTCCAGTAATTTAATTATTATATAGGTACCATTTCTTCACTACAAAGCTTCCGTGATCTTCACACAATTTACGAGTATGTCACCTTCACTTAACCTTTGAGAAATAATTATAACCAACATAAATTTAATATTATCCTAGCGGTAAGTATAACTTAAATTATTTTGAATGAATTTTGTAATTAACCTAGTAATGAGTAAACCCAAAATACGCTTCTCTGATTTGACATAAACAATTTTCTGTGAAAACGTGTACGTACCTCTCAATAGGTCTGCTAATTACTATGTACCTACTTACCTTTCCTTTGAATGTGCCGCCGTCTGTGAGTTAATAGCGTTTCAGTTATCAGCGGCGGTCTCTTTGTTGTTTGCGGCTCAGACCGAAGCAAATCAAGGAGGCACGGGGGCAAACTCAGGCAGAGCAGAGGGGAACAAACAATAGCCGGGAATTGATAATTATTTTCCACGTAAAATGTTCTACGGTCTACCGTTTAGGATAACGTTATATAACGGGAGTACTCAGAAACACAAAATTATAATCGGGGTTTCAGATCGAACTTATTTTTATACGTGAAAGCAAGAACAAGGATGGAATATGTTTTTGTAATATGCAGGCTCTTAATCTAAACTATAGTTTATAGGTATCAAGAAAAGTTAAATTATTTCTTGACGAAGTTTATTTTTCGAAAAGATACATTATTTTTCGTAACAAGATATGAAAATAAAGTTAAAAAAACACTACTCGTAAACCGTCATACTATACTGGCAAGCCAACATTATCAATGAAACATTTCCCAGAGCCAAGCCGAACTTACATCGCCCGTTCGCATAAGTTTGCGACTTTCGTCGTCGGATCGACAAACAGCATGGCAGGTTATTTGTCAGTTGGCAGCGGAGGGAACTTGGCAACAGCACTGCAGTGCGCGCGGAACTCGCTACAAGTTTTAATTACACGTGCTGCCAAATTGTCGACTGGTGCACCTATTTGTATGGAACGACTAGCTGGAAAGTCGGTTTTTAACCACCTTGTGTAGAACGCTCGAAATACATGGTCTACATAATATTGTAGACTTGCATGTACAGTAGAATCTCTATTTCTGCATATTTTTAGTTTGTGTTTTATTTAGAGTGCCCTGATCTCATTACGCCCTGTCTGATCAGTCGACCAATATGCGGAGTTATAAAACATAGAGCGTCACTTGGCCTTCTGCCTCAAGTCACAACTCAGTCCAGCAAATAGGTAGTATCATCTAGTTAACAGGTCAGAATTCGGTTCCGTGTATCTTTAGCGATTTAAACAACTGGTAGTGTGATCTTCGACTGTAGTTCGCGGCTCTCTTAACAAAACAAGTACTCTCTCTCTCTCTCTCTCTCTCTCTCTCTCTCTCTCTTCATGCATAACTAGCCAAATACAATCCCATATTTAGACTGTTATCAGCCTTAAAGACAAGTAATTAAGCCTATGAGTACATTTTACAAAAGAAAACAAGATCTCATGTATTCCATTTCAGCTCCACAGAATCTACAATTCAGTATCTCTACGAGCAGGTAAATGGAGAGCGTTTAATAAGTTATGTTACAATATGTGCCGGGCTCTGGGCGACTGGGGTAGAGGCGGAGGGGGGGGGGGGGGGCAGGTGTTGTGCAACTTGTCGATGTTTGTTTCTGCTCGAGGCGCGTGTGGGATCGTGTTACCGGACACTTCATACTTTTATCGGTAACGGTTTTCTGTCGAGCGCGTTTAGCTGCTACCTACTTGGTTAACGCTATAAAGCTATTTTGTCTGACTTCTGTAAAACACTCTATAATGGCGGAATGAATTTAAATTTTGAGATTTGTCTATTGAAGAATCTCAATTTCTGATGGATATTGCTATAGTAAAATTTTGGCGATGGCTTGATAGCATTTGACTACAGCAACATACGATCTATCTGAATTAAAATTTGTTAGACGCGGCGGTACGTCCCTTTTTTGGTTCGTTGACGCTCTGCCTACCCATTAAGGGATAAAGGCTTGATTATTTGTATGTATTCTTTATATTTTTGTTGTGTTGTAGAGTGACTGTATCCCATCTGTACCTAAATGCGGCGGAAATAAATGGACACTATTTTCAGCAGTGAATAAAGTAAATCACCGATTTGCCTCCAGCAAAATATAAACATTGAGCTATGGCCTTTTGCTCTGCTGCAGCACACAATCACGTCCTTATGTTTGTCAATTTGAACTGAAGCTATTGTTTATGTATGTGTCTGTAGCAATTAAATACACGCTTTATCTCTCTATCTATCTCATCGCACCTTACCAGCACAGCAGTTGTGCTAAAGTAAATTAATTGTTGTTCTGCTCCCACTCAATTACAAAGTTAACATTTTAATCTCGCTTGTTCGCTCCAACAACTCTCAGACTTAATTATAACTGTCCTGCTTTCCCAGAAATAGGAGCCTAACTGCAGAGTGCCCTACTTCGATGTTTCCAGTCTCATAGCCAATTTGCTACGCTTTCGTAGCTTAATGCTACGCCGTAGCTAGGTCGTAGAATTCAGAGGCGGTGGTTTCACATTCGATTCGAGTTTGATGATTGCTTGAAATGGGTACGTCCAGTTAGGTGACTGGTCATGTTATTTATTATACAGAAAAGAAAAAAAAAACATTTTTATTTGTGTTTTTTCGCTATTTTAGTTGTTGTTTAAAATATTTTAAAATAGAAAAAAAACAGCAGTGAAAAGATAAATGAAATTGAAATTTTGTTGGTAATTAAAAATTACATGTGAAAGATTATGCAGTGGTGACCACATGATGGATGAGACGAATGATTGAGAGATCATCGGTGCCTTAATTATTTGATTGCATTTAAAAAAAAAACTGCTGTTAAAATAATTTTAGGTCTTCTTTTTCTTGATGATTTATATATGATGACATGGTTTAAATAACGACCACTAACGAAGCTCTCCGAACGCTCTCCAAAGCACGGAATCTTTTTCATAGGGACCATCAGGTGATTCAGCCTGCATTGTGATAATTTGACAATAATAACCATTATGTTCTCCTTGTGGGAATCAAAATCCAACCCAAGACCTGTGAATCAGGAGCCCATGACTCAACCCAACTAGCAAAATTTTCGATATACAGCTATTATTAGCTGTATATCAGCTGTAGAAACAGTCGCATATCTATTGTAAACAAGCTTATATCATGCGAATTTGGCCCCACTTTAATCGCTATTAGGAGATATATTAGATATATTAAAGCTCCGCTTAGGACTACCGGGAAACAAATCATTTGTATATCTATGTCCTTCTGAGCTAGTTGGTGTTAAATCAGTGACAAAAAATCAATTGTGTCACAATTAGGAAACAGAAGGGTCGCAGCTAACGCTGATTTACAATAATTTGATTACAAATTGTTGATTGGGATTCTATAATAACACTTTTTTTGTTTTGTGCGGACTTGTGCGTGATTTGGAACTTTGACAGGATTTATTTAAATTAAAACCAATAATATTGGTAAGTATCTTTATAATTTCCTCCATCTTGAAATCCATCGGTAAAAATTGACCGTATATTTTAAGTTTTAGGTGAAATTCATATGCGCTTGCAATTTGACTGATAAATGGGTACCATATTATTACTGTATTTTTAATGCCCCCCTCGAATTAATAATATTTATTAAAATTTAAATATAATTATTAATTAGGTATTTGCAAAGACATCTATATACAACTAATTAGAGTTAAGGGAGCTGCTAACCAGAAGATATACAACATCTCGCCGCCATTACGGTGTTTAGGGTTCCTCAGGTTCAAATTAAATAAACCTTTGATATAGTCCGGTAAATTCAATGTTCTTTCCCTTCTTCTGCGTTTATAAGACCCACCTTTCTTGTAATTACTCCATTTTTGATCCATGTTTTTGCACAAACTTGGAAAAATAAAAACTTGTGAAATAAAATATCGTCACCGTCAGCCATAAAATAATGTTTTGCTTCAATTTGATGTCAAGAAATCCAATATGCAGCAGAAAGGTGACATATACGCCCATTTTTGAATAAATATGCATCTTTTTAGCGTTATATTAGAGATAAGAAAGTTAATATATTGCCAGTGATAAATGAGAAATATATTATGCTGCATTACATCTATTGAGTGGTAATAAAGGTTCAGTTATCATCAATATAACGCAAGCGATAATGGATATTCATATAGAGCATATCTGTGATAAAACAGCTACTGTGACATCTATTATATCACTAGTTAGCTGCAAAGGTTCTAATATAACACTGGCTATATATCAATGATAGCAGAGCCACATAAGTTCATATTTGCGTTATAGTAGTATCATGAAAACACTAATATACAACATAACTGCTCTAATTGAGGTTTTGAGTATACTATTTTACAACAGTGTTATATGTAATGTAAAAGGCAGCTATGTAAACGTTTATATCGTAGGTTATAATCCCAATTAGGCTGTATATTGTTATACAGCTATCTGGTGTGTCATATCACATATATATCACTAGCAGCCATAAGCGTTACTTATTTACAACTTTAATATCTCTATGTAGCGATAAGATCTTGCGATTTTGTACAATTTTGCTAGTTGGGAAACCACTAGACCACGAAGGCAGTTCTAGGTGGTGCTTATTTACTAATCCGTCAATACCAACCTCTGCCAGATAATCTATGCCTGTAGTGTAGATGTGGCTGTTCCACTCTCTAACGTAGGCTAGAGCTTAAACTAGACTAGTTTGGTCATCTCCGGATCTGGCAATTACTAGCGGAAGTGAGTTCGAGTCACTTCCGGTAATTAGTTGATGGTTGTGTTGATAACTGAGTGCAAAGCACATAGTGAGAGGCCTTTACGGATTACGGATATCTTTGTGGAGCTGAAGATGGTGACTTGTGTCTATGACAATAGACTGTAAATTATATTGTATTAAAATATTAATTTACAATACGCTGCTCCTATGGTGACGCTATTTTTAATAGATTTTTAAAGTTTTTTTTCTAAGAAATTAACATTAAAACTTTTGGTATCGCAATGAAAAGGCTTAGCAGTGTTGCTTTTATTATTTTGTATTATTTACGGGGCATAGTTAACTTAAAAAGAAAGTCATTCAATTAATCTCATAAGTATTTTATCTGACATTATTATAACAGGAAAGCTTACATGTCATCACATTTCCGTTTACTTCAACGACATAGTTTTTGATAGGAACGTTTACGGTTATCTCTTCACCGTGAGCTCCGTGAAGGTATCAATAATCTGAATCTTTCACTGCAGTAAAAGGCAGAAGCTCCACCGCCGGAAGCCTGAAACTAGTGTTGCCGCTCAATAGTGCCTTATCGATACTATCGATAGTATTGCTCTGACCTTATTTGGTATGGTCCATCATCTTCCTAGCCTTTTTCCCTTATTTCACGGGGTCGGCTAATCTAGGGGATTGAACGAGGGCACTAGTTTTTACACAGAGTAACTGCCATCTGACCTCCGCAACCCAGAAGGGAAACCAGACCCAATCCTAGATTAGGTTACACACAACCTTTGAATTTCTTCGTAGGTGTGTGCAGTCGTAGGTAAACGATGTTTTACTTCACCGTAAAAGCGCCGAATAAACGTACCTGCATATGAAATTTGAAAACCGAAAAACACATTGGTGTTCGAACCACAACCTTCTGCACAGAAGGCCGCGGCCCTATCCATTACATTACACCATCCGGGCTATCTTATTTGGTATGGTATACCTGCAATATCCGACCAATATTATCGAATAAATGGTCACTATCGATTTTACAAAACGATCGACAATACCGATACAGTATACTATCGACTGTTTTATTATTTTTCAATGAAAGACAGTATCGATATTATTGTTGGTCAATCAATAATATTTGCTAAAACTTAGCTATTATACTATCGATATTGTATAGATGATCTTGGCGTTGTACTATCGATTGTTTGGCAACACTACCCGAAACTTCGATTTGAATCAACTTTTAGTCCCAGTTTATATCACCTCCCCCCCTCTCCCTACTCTCCCTACCCCCCGCAGTCTGCTAAATGTTGACGTAGACTAAGCGAAGCGCAGTGGAGATCAATTTACTACTAAAATATTTACTTTCTAAGTTCTTTTTCTTCTCTCGTGTAGAATGTTGAGTCGACGAACGTTCCGAGAAAAAACTTACATGATTTACGTAACGACTGCAGCTAGCAGGTATACAGTATATGTATAACTTTTTTTTAAATTATCAGTAAGAATTGTGTCTCCATACAAAAATAAATATGAAAGAATTTTCAAAAAATACTCATTCCTTTACTATCGACTAGATTTATGATAGTTAATTTCTATTTTCACTGTTTTTATTAGAATTTTAGATATTTTTGTAAATAAGAGATACGGATAATATTGTGTAAGTGCTACGCACAATCCCCGAAATCGCCCATTGGCCGAAAAAAAGGCACACTTCGCGGATTGGCAAATGCAAAACGTGCAATCCCCGAATTGTCCTTTCATTTCGGCCATTGAGCGTTTTACAACAACCATTTTGCGGACTGGTGAACGCGAAACAGCCAATTGCCGAATTCATTGAAATATCAGGTGTAAAGGACATTAAAACACCAGGCATGAGGGACAACTTAACGCAAACTGATAGAGGTTAGGATAGGAAGTGAACCTTCAATTCTAATGATCATTTCGCCATTAAAATTACTCGTTTCAACTTTCCATTGCGATTTTATTTCCTCGTTTCTTATCATCCCACAGAATATTATACTATCGCCTTATATACTCATCTCAATGTACCCAGTAATGGATGAACTGGAGAGTGACCGCCGGAGCGTGACCGACGCGGTCGGGGATTCCCCGCTCTCAGAGACCGTCAGGCAACTTCAGTTGTATACTACAACTTCAACTTATTTACACCTAACTATTACGAGTAGTAGACTTTAAAGTAAATAATATACTCCCATACTTCTGAAGAGCTATTTCATGGTACTACTTTGTAAAAGACACAAATTACTCACGGCAGTATCGATGTAATCAACTTAAATAATATCTGTCAAAACTGCTTGTACTTTGTTCGTAATAGCACACGTCATGTCCTCACTAATCTCATAAACTATAAATAATTGTAATCTGTTAAGATTGAGTAATAAACTCTGTCGCTCGCTTAAGAGCAACACGGCCTTCCGCTTGCCCGGAAGCGGAAGGCCGTGTTGCTCTAAGCTCGCTTAGGTACACGTTACTACGTACAAGTACAGCGCTACTCACAAGTTGGTAAAGCTTTTAAAGTCTATATTAAATTGAAACTACTCCAGCAGTCCGGCTGAAACTGGTGTTGAAATATTGGACAGAATCTAGTTTTGTTACCTTTGAAAGTGTCCACAAGTATTTATCTGGTTTTAATTGGAACAGGTGTGAAAGAACAGCTTAGCTTTTGCAGCGAGTGCGGGCAGTGAGGTAAGTTTGGGACACTCTGTATTAGAATTTTAAATTAAATATATTTTTTTATTTTACTGCAGCTTTTCGGTTAAACCATGGGTTTAACATCAGATGAGAATATAAAAAAAAACAGCGCGTTTCCAGGAAATTTCAAATATCTCATTTCCAGTTTATTTAAATGGTTGAGACAGGACCCAGAAAACGACGTTTTAGAACCCTTGTCGCCACCGAATGATGAGGATTGTCTTTCTACGTGAACAGAATTGGCGATTTGTGAAGCCGATCATTTCGCCCACACGACCTATTTGTGACATATTTGAACAGGGTATCAGGTTACACTGGAATAATGAAGAGAAATGTATCTTTAGCTGATGCGTTGGTCTAAATAATGATGTCAATGAGACATACCATAATTATTTAGTAAAATCAAAAATTATGAGACAATATTCACAAATCAAATCTCATGAACGCGCGGACTTTTGGTAGGTACCTATGCTATTGGTATATTTAATTGGCAGCACGTCTACTCATAATGAAGAGACGAGTGGAGGGGTGGGTCAGGTGGTAGTTGTGACGTCATAAATTTACAGCCACGACGCTGCTGCGCAACTTAGAACTACCGATGAAAAACTAAAGTAAAAATAACTAACATAAGTGAAGTGCTTTAAAAACAGCCTCTGTGGCAGATTACTTTGAGCCTTGGGCTCTGGGTCCGGCGGTCGTGGATACGGTTTGCACAAAGGTTACACAAAGTTAATAAGATATTAGTTCTAAGTTAGTTAAATTAAATTAATGTTGACAGAATTGTATGATTGTCTGACGAATGTGATAATTCCCTATTTTGGGAAGCATGTTAAGCTCCTCAGCAAAATAATTGAATCGTGGTAAGAAGCCATTAAAATGTGCACTAAGTAATTGTATTAAAAATTCTTGTAAACAAGAGATTAACAAGTCGTTTGGTTTTCTAGCATGTTGTTGGTTGTAATAGGTTGTTGTTATCGAGTGTTGCCTCGACTCAGCGCCGGCAGAGCGGAACTGCCCCGACACGACACATCCGGCTCAACTCCTAGCGCCCTTACCATAGACCAATCATCTACCTACGAGTTAAAAGTAAATGGATTATTAAATAAAAATAAAATATACAAGACATTTTTCAGGATTGAACTGTTTATGAACTTCTTTCTCCTTGCCGTATGGGTTTCGAGTTCGAGTGACCGACCCTATAAACTCCGGTATCAGAGTTTTAAACCGCCTAATAGTACCGTTAAATATGCCTCTACATGGTTTGTGTAACGAACTCTATGACAGACAGCGACTGTGACCGACGGCTTAACGTGCCCTCCGAGCAATGGAATCTATTTTCTTCCAAACAATCAGGTGATTCAACCTGCATTGTAGGTACTACAAATTCTCAGAAAGTGAGAAATTGACAAATATCAACTTAGTGTTCCCCCCTGGAATTCTAACCAGGACCCCGGATGAGGAGCCCATAGCTCAGACCACTAGACCACGGAGGCATTTTTATGTGCACTTGATGTTCATGGACATTATGACCTTTTCTATTTGCTGAAGACACCCTACAATTTGCCATTTGACGAGTTGTACTGGAGAGCAGTATCAACACTATGATAGATCTTTGTTTTCTACAATAGCGGCTCTCAATAGATTACGCTAGGCTTATCTTCTTTGTCAATATTCTCACTTTACCTTTACTTTGGTGCCATTTTGAAAGAGCTTTCAGCTTTTCATTAACACGACGACCTTATAATTCTCCTACAAAAGCCTTAAGCCTACTTAACCTTTAGAAACCTTCAGTATTGTCTCGGGAAATGAAAAGGCTTCAGCCCTCATAGACAAAAGACGATCGAAAATGCACGACAAGCTCTTTTCCTTGCTTTTCACGACAATCTCATTACTGAGTTTCGATCATTAAATAATTTCTTCCTTGCTAGACTGAGAGCAATAGAAAAAAGAATGTTCCATATAAGTTTTGTGTTATACCACTAGACGACGGAGGCATAGGTACTCTTTCAGGAATTATGTACTCGTAAAAACCAGCAAAAAGATTTAGGGTTACAGTATTTGTACCTATTTAGGATATTAAATATTCCTATGATCCTAAGATTTTTGGTAGCCAATTCTTACTATTTCACCGCGGCACCGCACGGGATATTGTCGATCTCTAAAGTTCGGCGTATAGCCGATAGTTCCTGACTGGCGCGCGTCCAAACGGCGGCCGCGATCAGACACCCCACACAGCAGTTATTGGACCGCGCTCTAATCCGCGGGATTGCACGCGACCCTATTCTCTACTTCAGATAGTTATCGGACTTCGATTCCCAAAGTTGCTTTTACAATTTGTGAGATTTCCCCAGTTTGGATAAGAGACATTGCCTGCATTGTCTCTCTGAATCTCCTTATTTTCCGAAAAAAAAGCCTCCGTGCTTCGACGGGCACGTTCAGCCGTCGATCCCGGTCGCTGTCTGTGATCGTGGTCGTTACACAAACCATATCAGAGGCTTACTGACTGTTCCTGTGACACCAGGGTTCATCGGGTCATTCATCGACTCCAAAACCCACTCGATAAGAAGACCATGGCTATTATAGTACCTACTTATTTGTGCATTGCCTGCTGCGGCACGATCAGATATTCCTTGAGTAGTACTACCTACATCTCTAAGCATACAGAGCATATTTTTGTGTCGTCGTGCCGCGAGAAGCCCAAAAAGAAACAGCGTTTTATATTTAGTCAAGAGCAAGATAATTTAAAGACAGTCATTATTAACTGTAATAATCTTAAAAAATATACGGTCACAGTGAAATATCTCTACAGCCTCCCGCGTCGATCGATTGCTTGCAGATTAAGCTCCGATTCGGCGCGTCGACGAGCGGTATCGGTGGAATGACTTCCTTCCTTAATCTCTCGCTCGTTTCCTTCAACTCGCTTCCCTAGAGCAAAATTTCGTGTCACATGTATTGGGCATGATTCAGTCCACTAATAAAAAAAATCATACAAGCATTTTTTGAGTGCGTAAATAACAGTATGTTAAGAAAACGCTATCTCTCTATCGAGCAAAAGCAGCTATCTATATAATAATACCCATTACTCTAGCAGTACGCCTTGCCAATAGAACAAAGTCATACAATTTAAACAGCAAATCAGCGAAGGATTTATCCATTTTCTCGTATTCTGTGTTCGATTTTTCTTTATCTCCCAAATATTATTTCACACTCAACCTTTAGGTGGAAGCCTTTAGGTGCTTTAGGCTTACATAGTACCTATAGGCTGGAGAATATTGATGCAGATTCGATGGTTGGAAGTTAGACGGAACGCGAACTGAATACCGATCTGATAATATAAGCACAGCACGTGCCGAGAGCTTCACCCGACCACGGCCGCGTCCTACTTCTGCAATGGAGTGGGCTTTTGGAGTCGACATACGACCCGACAAACCGCGGTGTCAGAGTTATTCAACCCCTATTTTTTACAGCCATGACATAGCGAGACTCGAGGCAAAGGGAACAATTCCATGACGTAGAATACAGCTTCTGACAGGTTTTGTTTTACGACCACTACACACACACAGACAGCAAAAGCTTAACGTGCCTGCGAAGTATGAAATCCTTTTTCTTTACAGTCTATCAAGTGCTTCGCAGTCTGCAATTTTGGGAATCGAACCCTCGGATTAGAAGCCCTAGACTCGGACCACTAGACTACGACCGTAGCCGAAATCAACCTCACTCCGCTCAGCTCGACCCAGTTATCGCACAGTTTAATAGTTCCAGCCGTACGTAGGTTCCAGGCTTCAAGAACCCTCGCGGCGATGACGTCATGACAAGAGCAGTCGAAAACTTGTTCTGTTCTTTTCCTAATAAGCCGACGTAGTTAGACGAGACGGCATGACGGTGAGTTAAGTTAGCACAGCTTAATAACTACCTGAACTTCTTTCATGTAAGCATGTTTACTCTCGGATCTAACAGAAAGGAATTTGACTGCAGTTTTTATCCACCATCGCATTAAATGAAAACTGATACTTATCAACATTGTGTATCCCCATAGGAATCAAACTCAATTCGTCGGATTTGGAAGAGTTTCCTCCAATAGCTTTTATTCCAAGGGGAAACTTTATAGTATCAGGTAAAGCTAATATCGTCCTGGAGTGTCTCGAAGACGGCACATGGCCGCGGAAAGTAATTACAGAACGGAGGCCAGAAGGAAAACCAATGGCATTATAGGAAGAAAACTGGAAAGCGAAAGAGTTTTACGTTGATGTTTTCTTTTCTTAAAACTAAGAAAAGAAATGTGAAAGAGGGACATCTGATTTTGCGTAGATGATGTTTTTAGGAGTGATCGTGTAACTTTCGACGTAAATTACCGTGTCTCATGCCGGTGTACGAAGCAGTTTTAGTATTCGGTGCAAAATAATTTGTTTTTGTCTGTGACATCATGTAATACTATGCTAAATATATTACTTACAATAGAAAGGTACTATTCAATGTTGGGCTGAACGCAGCAGCAGCAGACTGCAGCAGCAGGTATACACAAAAAAACTGTAAGATGATCGCTGTGACGGATACTTTTCCTAAGGAAAACAAAAGAATATACCATCTGCCACGATCGTCTTACAGTTTTCGTGTCTACTAGTTGCTGCAGTCTGCTGCTGCTGAGTACAGTCCAACTTGGAATAATATCTTTAACGGAAAAATTGCAAAAAGATTGACTTGTGTCGGTCACTACCTGCCTATACCTAAAAATGACACTATAATATTTCCAGAATCCTTGCTGAGAGATCTGGAAGAAAAACGTCCTTTTTAAGCAACTCACGCGTGCGATGGTTTTATCACCGGGCTTAGGGGTTTCATAAACTCACGAAGGAGTTTTCCACGGACTTAGTTATAGTGTTGGGTTGGAAGGTTCACTTAACCGTGGATAATACAAGGAGCGGGTCGGCGGCCATCCTGTTTTATAAGAAAAGTAAACAGACCGTGGATGCGGTCAGACTGTAATCACGATTATGTCAAAAGCTTGGGTTTGATATGAGCAGAGTTAGCGCAAGCTAATAAGATAACGTATATACGTGGGAGATTCCGACCAGTACCTATACCTACTTACATTATTTTCTAGACAAAATTTTAATTTAATCTCTCAAATTTAGCTCTAGTCATTTCTATGTTATTTCTAATTGGACTTTATCCTTCCGCTATCACTCATTAACTCTTCGTTTGGTCTCAATCTCTAGAGAAAGAATATCACTATGATTACAATCTATCAACTTATTTACTTTCGTAGGAAAAGCGTCCCTATATAAAGATATTGATATCTTTTCGGAGGCTTTCGAGGTAACTCACACTACATACATTATTCAGGGCTCAGGAGTACCTGATGTGGAGCCCCACGGCTATAAGCACGCGTTTTATTTGCACCAATATAAGCCCCGATTGTATCTTTATAATCCTTTTGATTTTACGTTTTGAGTATCTTTGCTGTTAACAAATACTTACCTAGGCATCTATTTCTTTTCTATCTTCGATGAAATATTGCTTTCAACTCTCTAGGCCAATGGGTGGCCGAGCGAGACAAGAGTCGATAGAGCCGTAATACCTTTTTGTATGGTTTTTTCTTCATGTTTTCTATTATACCTAACAGTAGTTAATAAAGTCATAAATAATCCGAATGCTTGTATCATCGAGCAACTTATTAAATTAGTAATTACCTCAAGGGAAATGCTCGCGTGGGATGTAAATACTTCGTAAGTAATGTAGATGGTGTCGTCCGTATGTCGTTTAACTTCCACTGAATCGTCGCTAATCACATCCTGCACGCAGGGTGGCCAGGCAACTGGAAAATATCGGACAGGGTTTATTATTTGGCTTATATTAGGTGTGCAAGTCCTCTTAAGGGGAAAATCAGGTTTATCGGTGGCTAAATTACACTGATCCATACTCAGCGTGTGATGGAGAGATTATGTTGTAGGTGACTCTTAAAAAAGTAATGCGCTAGAGAACGGAAATCACCAAAATACACGAGTCGCGTGCTCACTCCGTCTGGTACTGACAGAATATCAGCGTTGTGGTCTCGTCTCGTGCTACATCACTATGCTGAGTCAGCGCCAATTGGCTTTACGCAGTACAGACAGTGCGGTGCAAAATGTGATGTCCGTGTACGAGTATAGTTAGGTATGTTTTATTAAATTGTCTGTCCATGTTTTGTCGTCATTGTATTAATTTTAAGTTTGTTTGTACTTTGCCGTTTGTTTTGTGTGAAACAATAAAGATTTTATCTATCTATCTATCTAAATATGAGCTGCTGCAATTCATCATTCAAGGCAAAATATTGGGCCGAGAAGACCTGGCCGTCCAAGAATGTTATGGCTTGACAATTTACGCCAATGGTTCAACAAGACCACCACTCAGTTGTTCCGAGCAGCGCTATCGAAAATTGAAATCGCCGAAATGGTTGCCAACCTCCGATAGGAGACGGCACTTGAAGAAGAAGAATCAATCTAAATATCTCCCAAAATTAAGAAGCTGAATTAATGGTGGTTTGAAGAGACGTTCTCCACTTTTGTTGACTAGACTTGTATGACAACAGAGGCAGAGTCAACGGTAGAACAAGGATATATAGAAGCTGCAAAAGCACAGATATGCAGCAATAGTTCAAAGCAAGCTATCAAGCTAATACCCAAAAGCTAGCTAGTGGTACATGCCTCCGTGGTTCAGTGGTTTAGCTGAGCTATGGTCTCCCGATTCGGAGGTCCTGGGTTCGATTCCTAGAAGGGAACACAAAGTTGATATTTTGACAATTTATCACTATAATTTTTTTTGACAATGCAGGCTGAATCACCTGATTTTCTGGAATAAAAAAGATTCTGTGATTCGGAGGGCACGTTAAACCGTCGGTCCCGGTCGCAGATTTAATAGTGGTCGTAGGCGGTTTAAAATCTCTGACACCAGGTTTCATCGGGGTCACCGATTCGAAACCTACAAGAATAAAATAAACTGGCTAGTCCGATTTTCGAATCAAAAAGTTGGTTACAGTACCTGCACGTAGTTCCACAACTCCTGAAAGCGACTTATTAAAAACTTCCCAGAAACGAACTCGTAATTAACGAACCGGAGTTATATTATACACGGCTCGGTAGCAATATTCCAGGAAATCATTATAATTTGTATATTAAGTTTCTTGTTCGATTGGAGTGTAACAAGCAGGATGAATTGAACTCTGAATATCTATTCACTGATAAACATTTCTTGTGTGTGCTTGTACGTACAGGTAAATAAGTACAGATCTTATAAGAAAATTGATCCAGGATCTTTATTGAGTATTTTTAAACACTGCTTGTTACGTTACATTGTTAATATAACTATATTCAGTTATACATTTTTCGGTACAAAATCATTTCCTTCTCCCTTTTGGCTTTAAAACGCTCCTGTTAAAATCACAAAAATTTTCGTTGAATTTTAAATTCAGAGCTTGCAAATATTTGCGGCGGCCTGGTCCAGGCATTCGGCGGTCGTGATCAAACGGCTTCATACAATTTCCTCTCATGCGGGATAGGGGTGCTCTGTACAGACAGACTGCATGTCAACCGCAATGAGACTGCCGAATTGAGATGCATTCATACAGCAAACTACTGCAATGCAAGGTGCGTTTTCCTTTTTGGCCGCGGTAGCTAAGTTGGTTAGAACCACAGAAGAGTACCTATAAGATAAAGCGTTGGGAGCTAGCGCGACTTCTCAAATCAGTGGTGAGAACGTTAGGACCGTATTTCAAAGTAGCAAGTCCAAATCCTATGCATTCTATGAGTTTTGATTTGTTATATTATCTCATAATTATTTTAATATTCAAATATAATTATCAGCAGTCAGATTGCAGTTGAAACGCAGCCCGTCAGCCTAAAACCAATAGGGCGTGTGAGGGGTGAAGGTAAAAATGATTCCCTTAAACAGGTTTTGCAAACATAATCCATTCAGCCCGGGAAAGGTTCCAATTTTTTATGCTGCCGACGTGCAGTACCTACTATAATGCTTCCGAATTAAGGTTTCGCGGTGATTGAATGATTGGTGGCTTTATTATACAGAAGGATGTATTAAAGATTTCTTCAACACTTCAATCTTGCAGTCAGTGCTCAAGAAGCGCCACTTCACAAAACCAACCTCCAGATATGAAGGCAGTATCCCCTCGCCAAGTTGTTTAATACTTTTCTTTATAATCTGCAAAACAATTTTGTTTTTATAAAGACTTCTAATTTAAACTGTCAATAGCAGCAGCTGCACCAAGCAACACAAATTAAAGCAGTCATGTTCCTTTTTCCACTAGAAATTAGAGTCCAGGAGAGTTTATTTTATGATAACGAAGATAGTACTAAGTTTATTAAAAATGTGGTCTTATTGTCCCTAAAATTAAAAACGCAATATTATAAAGCAATGTTATTACATATTGAAGTCTGGAATTTATAATTTATAATGGAAATATCGTACTCATGTTTACAATCAATTACAAAGATGGATGTTCTGTCTACATTAATTAACAGAGTTAGTTAGTACTCGTCTGGGAAAGCTGAATAACTTGTAGTTTCTAAATAACATTCTATTTACGATGAGGTTTGTGAATTCTGCTACAGTCTGTTGTAAAAACATTTATGCATTTAAAAACAGCTTATTTCTGAACAAAGAACTTTTTAACTCTCCTCTGAAAACTTTTGAAAAAATACTGTCTCTTTTCAACAGTCCATTTTTGGACATGAGGTGCATTGCGGCACTCTCTGGAAAAGATGGGTGGTGCTATTCTGATCCAACACCACACGGGAAAAAAATTATCTACTTAACAGTAGAAAGAGCCGTTTATTAACCTCAAAGATTCTGTGCCCATGATCAATATTTATCTGTCGTGCTCTGCTCATTCATAGTCATTCAAATCGTCCTCGCGACAGCTCTCTACTCTCTACTCCACTCCAAACTGTCAAATGTCATATGACGTCACTGACTCTGAGCCGGGCCAGCGGCGTAGTCAGGTTAAGCCTCGTCGAGCCAAGCGGGGACGAATGACGTCATCAACGGACGGGAGACCCAGGGGGAGGGTTTCTGGAGCGTGAAGAGGGGGGAGGTTTGAATTATAAATTAGCCGCTACACACGGCCGCCGCGCATCCTAGATAAATAATGACTGTAAAAAAGTTGTTGAAAGTTGGCGAATTCTTATAAAATTCGTAGCGAAAGTGTTTGAATGAAAGTCAATGTACCTATACATCGTTTGCAATAGTAAGTGAGATATTCGTGAGAGCGCCCCGGGTACACTGCGTCCGTGTGTGCCACACTGCGAGGCGGGGCGCGTCTGATTGCGCCGCGTCTGATTGCGCCGCGAAGTTATACAAACACTGATAGGCCCATACTCGCGCCTACCGTCAATTCAACGCGATTCAATAAATCATGGAATGCTTCCAATAGCATCTGAATGTTATATCATAGAATAGTGGAAAATATTAATTATTTATCGTGGGTTTCTGTATTTATGCCTTGTGTCGAAGAAACTTCGAGGTTTCGACTTCACTGGCTATCTTATAAATATGACGTGTGTGTCGTGCATGTTTACAATAGGAAATATGCATGACATTTTTTAAATTTATTAGTAAGAGTTATTGTCACCATAAATAAACAAATGTGTAAGAATTATCGAAAAATACTAATTAACTTACGAAAGAGGTTCAAACTAGCATGTGACGTCAGATGACAGGACCGCCATACTACTTCCATGTAAAATATTGTATCAAAGAGAGAGATAGATAGTCTAGCTTTATAATGGTATATCTCGGTGATTTCTTGATGAACGGTGATCTCATGATTTTTTATATGCATTTACTCAGTCATCGTAGGCTAGTTGTCTACGATATCACAGCATGGTCGTCTTGCATTGTTAGTAGTTCTTGTGTTACAGCGTAGTCAGCATTCTGTGTAAGGCAAGCGACTTGTTATTTACACTAGTAGGTATATTATTTACGAACACGAACAGCCCACTGCTTCATTTCTTTGCTGTGGCTGTGGCAGGTAAACGGGGTAAAGGAGAGGATTGCACAATGCCACTCCGCCGCAACCAGGTATCGCGCAGCTTGCAATTGGATGCATTTTCTGCGCTAAACGTGCTGTTTATTAAACAGATTGCCTCGAGTTGTTACAATTTCACTGCTACTGAGAAAAACGAGGAATCAAATCGTCCGTCAAACGACACAGTGAATACGTAATCGAGTAAACGCATAAACCAATTCCACATGGAAAAGAGTGTTTATTTTGTAAAACAGATTAATCACAATTTCGCGTAAATTATATTTTAAATATTCATCGCGCATTTTGGTGACAAATCGTGAGCCGACCGCGGCAGCGTGCGGCGTGCGGCTTGCAGCGTGCGGCGTGCGGCTTGCAGCGTGCGCGCGACACATCGCACCACAAAGCAACAAAAAAATAGCATTTTCAAGTAGTTACATAATTAGTGCCATTGTGATATAAAGTTATCGATACTATTTATAACAGTAGAAGTTTGTAGAAGTAAGGTAAAGTAGCATCAGGTCAGAACTCGTCATAATCAACACAAAGTTTTACTTTAATAACTAACTCTTCAACTGAAAAACTACTTGACCTAATATTAGAAAGAAGATATTCCTAGGGTAACATAAGTAGCTTTATTTTTCCGCATTTTTCTATATCGAAAAGCTGGCATGATAATATTTTTCAATAGATTGGTAGCAATTCGGTAAGAACGCGACTTAACTAAATCTCAACTAAAATATAAATATATTACCGTTCTTTTCTGTTCTCTCATGATAGATAATGACATGTATTTATATTAGTTAAGTAATGTCCTTTGCATAGCTGAATTGCTAGTATTGTAGCAAAGCTTTGACATTCACGGAGACAACACGTTGCGTAGACATAGTCTACGCGGCTACGAAAAGTGCTACGCACCGTCTACGATATTTTCATGTCAGTCAACCGAAGAACCTACTTATTTATTTACGCCAGCCCAAAAACCACATCCAAGTTATTTTTACTTAGCCCCCAAGTTTTATTAGTTCCCGAGATGAAAGTCTGACCGCAGTTCCGGCGTGTTTACATTCTCATCAAACGAGATGACCGTGTTAAGGCTCCTCGTCATAATCACGGTTGAGTAGAGCACCCCTCTCCCCCCTTCTTAACCCCCATACCGCCTTGTACGGAAAACTCTGAAGGGTATAAGAAACGCGTAAGCCCGGTGATAAAACCATAGCACGCGTGAGTGGCTGGCTGTGGAAGTTTTTACTTCTAAGCGTACGGCCTGGCCACGATATATTTGCAGAAGCGAATGAGAACAACGGCGGTGCCTCCTGCAGTTATGACAATGCATTAAAATGTACTAACGATACAAAAGCCCGATGGTGTAGCGGATAGTGCCGCGACCTCCTGTGCAGAAAGTCATGGTTCGAATCCCACCATGTACCAATAATAATGTTTTATCGATTTCCAATTTTTTTCATTATGTTTATTTGGCGATTTTACAGTGAAAAAAAAAAACAATGCAGGTTTCGTGAGGAAACCTGCGCACACCAAGTCGACCAATGGTACTGGGCCCACGTGGTCGACTAAGGCCTGATCGTCCTATTCCATGGTAAGCTCGTGACCTTCGGTAGGAACGTAAATTTGAGCTGATAATGACTAAAACGGCACAGCGGAGACAACTGTATGAATATGTAGACGCGGCAATTACCATCACAGACTGTTTTCCAGCGATTCGCACTTCCCGTGGCCAGGCCGTTATACCATTTCCCTCAACATGCTCTCAGTGCTGTTCAATATAAAACGATATTAAACTTTGCTGCTACTAAATGGCGACCGCGACCGATAAAAGTCAAACTCGTAGTTTCATCTCGCTGCCACATGTCATGCTCTAGCTCAACTCACGTCGGGTAATAAAGTTCAATGCAGCATTTCATACCTATTTCAGTTTTGTAAAATTGGACAACCTTTACAAAGAAATTTTCCTTTAAATGAGCAATCCGTTTCAGTTTTGCTGACACCGTCCCAAATACCCTTAATATTCTCACGCTCGTAAACGTTTCGATTAGAATAAACGCAAACGTATAATGAGTTGTCATCTAGGCTGGTAGAAAAATAGAAGCAAAACTAGGTTGAGTCGATAAGTACCGCCGTTTATTCTATAATGGTTAGTTTTTATTATGAACTAGGTCGTGTTCTGTGAAGTGTAGTTAATCGCTGGCGGCGGGGCGTGGACAGGAATAGCTGGAGCTTGATGAGCTGCGCTAAGGTATAAATATGTACGGGTCGCTGCTCCGATCGTGTTCACTCTAATTTTGGGACTTACTTTATCCCGTACTTGGTAACTCCCTTTCTCTAGATACCTACAGTTAGAGCCATGGGCTCCTGATCCGGAGGTCATAGGTCCGATCCCCAAGTCTATTTAAAATACACAAAGTCTTTTTGATTTTCCAGTTGTCCGAAATGAAGGATTCCGTGTTTCGGACGCCACGTTATGCCGTCTGTCCCGGTCGCTGTCTTTGACAGTGCTCGACACACAAACCGTGTCAGAGTTCTAATAGTTGTGATAGATACTAGGCGGTTTGAAAACTCTGACACCAGGGTTTATCGCGTCATTGTTCGACTTCAAAACCCACTCGATAAGAAAAAGATAAAGTTTTTTACAAGTTTTTACTTATTTTTACAGGAGATGTTCCCGGGAAAAGAATCACAGTACCTACTGCCTACATTCAATGTTCTATGAAATCTAAATTGTGGCAACATCCAGTAAAGAAAATACAAACCCATCTCTTGATTTGGCATATATCTTTGATGTAGGTATATACTCGTAGAATATTAGATCTTCCTACCCGTTTCAAGAGAGATTTACTTGTCTAAAGTCCACACTGCTAAACGTGTAGCAACTACTGCTGAATCAAGAGCTTGCAAGTCTCCCTAAATGTGGCACTTATCTTCAGCCCTCTCTCGAGCCACTTCGTCCGACTTCCTGCCAATTACGACTACGACGTCGACACAACACTAGACACGACGCGTGCTCCTGTGTCGGGCTGTTGGCTCCTGTCGTTGACTCTGTCTCTGTCAAAGCCTCCCATTTAGACCAGAGCCTTTCATGTCATAAAGCAAAATCATAAAAAAAAGCTTAATATCATCATTCACTTATAGTTTTGAACGCTTTAAATTAGCAAGCGTAAGTATTTGTATTAAGTTATGTTTATGTAAGGTAAGCTTGGTCTGAAACATGTTATAATATCATCACAGATCAAAAGGATCAGCCGCCCGCCCGCCTGTCAGCCAAAAGCGCGGAATGAAATGTAATTTAAAATTATTTGTTTTCAAATAAATTTTATTAAAACTTAAATAAACGAGATGGGGAACAGACGGGGCTTTAGACATAGAACCATCATTATCGTACTTATTACTCGTAATTTAATCAAATAACATGAAAGCTCTCACAATTTCGTTTTTAAAAAAAAGAAAATGTGAGTCGATAATTGATTGCTCTCGCCAAAGCAACCGGTAACTTTGTCCTGAACTCGCAAGTCCAATCCAACGCTTGTTAAATCACTGGTGGGTGAGAATAGCCGTCCCCGGAACGATCCCGGTCGCTCGCGTCGCTGACGTCGTAATGTATGCGAGCGAGTGCAGTAGCGACGCGCTGCAGATGCAGTTCCACCATTAGTACAGGTAAAAAGCAGTATACCATCTTTATTCAAACGATCGAACGCTGCAAGTTGCTGGCGTCGTAATGTATGCGATTGAGTGCAATAGCGACGCGCTGCAGATCCAGTTCCAGTACAGATCAGGTAAAAAAGTAGGTAGGTCTTCTCATCTCACAAACGATCGAAAAGCACATTAACGCTTGTATGCAACATCAGCCGCCGCATCAATAATCCCCTTATATAATCCCTCATTTGTTTGGTTTTAATAATTAACAATGCGAACGTCTACCAAGCGAGTGGTAGTAATAATTTGAAGGACACTGCCGTTTCTTTTTCTTCTACTGTGGTTCCGGTGCGGAGATGTGATTCGGAGCAACGGAGGTCGGCATTTGGCACCCGGGAAAATATTCCTCACTTGACTCTACGATAAGGATAACTCCGTGGCAGAAAGCAAGGAGTAAGTCGTTAGGCGACCGATCAGTTACCAATAGGTGAAGTACGTGGTCGCTTAATGAGTTATAGAAGCACGTGAGGAACATGTCGCTACGATTACACGCAGCCCGCCGCGCGACGCCGTGCCTCAAGTCAAAGGATTACAAACTCTAGCGACTGGAGATAAGGACACACTGAGAATAAAATGTTGTTGGGTGTGACAAAGTAACTTAGACGCCACACAACCGTCCACGTTAAGTTGCTATTATCATAACGTTTTTGTTGTCAATCATTTTCTTGTGAATTTAACAATATTTTTAGTAACAAAGTTAAACTTTGCGTGATAAACAAAGTTAAATGGTTCTTTATGAAATACGAAAAATTGCAGTGGTAACTATAAAAATATTGTCAATATAGCTACAAACTTTGTACTTGTGGCAATGGACATTCTTGCGACTCTAACAATAAAGGTTATTTAAATTGACAAAGACAATTTGTATGTAATAGCTATATTTATTATGCAAAGAGTTGCCTTCACAACAATTCTAGCGTTGTGTACTTAACTAGGATTATTTGGTTAGTACGGCTACTTTACTTTGCTTCGCTTACAACTTTTTTATAGTTAATTTAACATTCTATATATTGCTATCCTGTTAAGGTGCGCGTCCACTGCATCAGAATCAGAGAGGACTGAGCGTTGGCATTTGTACCCACAGTAATCAATACAAGGCAACAATGTCGATGCTCCATCCGCTCCGATTCCGATGCAGTGAATGCGTACCTTAAAAGGAAAAGGACGAATTTTGGAGGGAACACAGTGGATCCCCCATCGCAGTTGATTTAGGTATTTTTATGAATTTATGACACGAGGGAAAACCCTACAGGAAAACTATACTCGTATAAGTTATAAATAAATAAATAAATAAAGCTATAAATTCAAATAAATAAACTGCGATGAAGGTCCCGTGTGCGCAGGAAACCATTAAATAATAAAACCAATAATTTTAATATTATTTATATTATCAGAAAAGTATCACACAATTGAATATTTTAGCCATAAGCTTAATTAACCATAATTATAATAATTTCAATGGGAACCCGTAATAGTTCTAAGTTATGAATGCAGTTTTAAAAACCTTTTAACAATTTTTACTAATTTTATATTTATTAAAATAGTTTTAGTATTCCTAGTAGTGCTGCTACATTAGCTTGCTCTTCGCCCTCTGTAAAGTAGTAAAAGCAAAATTAACTACAAAGTTATTAAAATTCAGCAGTAAAACCATTTGTTAACGGACCTATTAAATTACGAACTAATACATAATAATAATTTATTTGTACGGACATAATTACTATTCTATTTTTTGATATTTCATGTACTAAGATTTTAATATTATATATAATATTATTTTTGATTTTACTTCCATGCTAGACTGGGAGCGATAGAAAAACATAGAATGTGCCAGCTGCATCTCCTCCTGCCTGTCACTATAGCAATACACAGATCTCTCTGGAATAACTCTCAAAACTTGTCAGATGTGGCTTGACGACCTTTTTTAGGCCGTTTAAGCTCTGCCTGCCCCAGTAGGGATAAAGGCGTAATTATATGTATGTATGTATGTAATATTTTAAGGTGTTTATTTTATATTAATATATTTTTCTAGGGTTATTGTGAAATGTTCACTTACCAGAAGCCAACTGCAGAAGCTCTAGGGTTGAGAGGTCAGCTTTGCTGGACTCTCCTCTTTCAGCAAGCAGTTTTAGGAGCTTTATTTTTATTATAGGAAACTTCTCCAAAAACGTGTTGTTTCCATCGGGGTATACCCTCTCAAAATCACTCATTAAACCCCAGCCGAAACCAAAAATGACTCGAGATCCATTTTTATTTTTAACGTCGAAAACGATGTGCATAGCGCAAACACCACACGGCAAATAAAGACAACGACAACGTCACGGGACCAATCAATCTCCCCGCAACCCCTTCATGCCCCTATACTTGGTTATGATGGCAAAGGGAGCTGTCGATTCGGCTATGTAAACATTTCTTCTAAGGCAAAGCAACGTTGTTATCATTTATCTTTGTTTATAATAACAACTTGAACGTTGTCAAATATACAAAATCACTATTGTCATTTTAAGTTTTCTAAAATTGTGGTTATAGTAGCGTAGGGCGTGTTATGTGTATGGCAATATGAGTCTGACAACAAAAAGTACGTCATCATAGCTATTTTATTTTATTCCTGAATACAATGTTCTCTTGTCACCAGAACAACAAAGTAATGACAAAGCATTCATTGTTACTTGATGGCAAAGGGAGCTGTCGATTCGGCTATGTAAACATTTCTTCTAAGGCAAAGCAACGTTGTTATCATTTATCTTTGTTTATAATAACAACTTGAACGTTGTCAAATATACAAAATCACTATTGTCATTTTAAGTTTTCTAAAATTGTGGTTATAGTAGCGTAGGGCGTGTTGTGTGTATGGCAATATGAGTCTGACAACAAAAAGTACGTCATCATAGCTATTTTATTTTATTCCTGAATACAATGTTCTCTTGTCACTAAAACAACAAAGTAATGACAAAGCATTTATTGTTACTTTGTCAGCCAAAATTTATCTCAGTGCAGTTTCGGCTTGAGATGAGAGAGGCGCGGCTGGAAGTAGCTCGGGTAAGGAAGCTGTGCTAAAAACTGTGAGGTTACCCCCCTCCCTCACCCGCGTCCCCGGCATGTCGACGCCGATAGACGGTAGGTCTCGGCGCACTCAAGATAGTAACTACTGAATAGAGTGAAATCACGGGCCTGGCAGCAAAGATTTTATGGAAGTTAAAATAAAATACACGCGTGAAAGTGCCTTCGCTCAAAAACTTTCTAGATTTGTTATATTTTAAAGAAAAATTATCGTAAGAAATTGTTAGTATGCCGTAGAAAACCGGGGTTAGGCCACGAGTGGCTTCAAATAACCCTCTGATCCGATAATAAATACGTGGAGTGGAACTAGACGAGGGTAGTCGTCTAGGAAGAGGGGGAAGGGGGGAGCTACCAGCCTCACCTGTGAAATTATACCGTTTTTATACAGCGCATTGTTCGTGCAAACATCAACCGCAAATACTGAATGAAAAAAGTTTGGCGAGCGTTCGCGTATTTCCCGTCATCGTATGTGAGACACGTAGCAGGCAATTTCGTCGTGAAGCCATCATGATGATATTATCCAGAAATGTAATGTGGCGATGTATTCGCGTCTTATTCTTCTATCAACTGTGCTTACGCTTATGCTGTCGAGTCGACGATAAAGCCTTGTATCAAGAATTTAGAATCGAACACTGTCAGCTCCGGGACTTACAGCGGCAATTAGGTGCAGTAACCGAACCGTACCCACGACTTCGAAAGTCAGGCTCATACCACTAGACCGCGTCGTCCGTCGTGAAACATTAAACATCCATTTCGAACGAAGTCGCAGCACGTAGCAGTGAGTTCCATCAAACTGTTATTAATAAGATGGCCTCCTGTCGGGTGATATTATCCGGGAGCATGTGGCGATGTCTTCACGTAATAGTTGGGAGCTTCCTGAGAGTGATCGTCGAGCATGTGGCGATGTCTTCACGTAATAGTTGGGAGCTTCCTGAGAGTGATCGTCGAACATGTGGCGATGTCTTCACGTTATAGTTGGGAGCTTCCTGAGAGTGATCGTCGAACATGTGGCGATGTCTTCACGTTATAGTTGGGAGCTTCCTGAGAGTGATCGTCGAACATGTGGCGATGTCTTCACGTTATAGTTGGGAGCTTCCTGAGAGTGATCGTCGAGCATGTGGCGATGTCTTCACGTAATAGTTGGGAGCTTCCTGAGAGTGATCGTCGAGCATGTGGCGATGTCTTCACGTTATAGTTGGGAGCTTCCTGAGAGTGATCGTCGAACATGTGGCGATGTCTTCACGTTATAGTTGGGAGCTTCCTGAGAGTGATCGTCGAACATGTGGCGATGTCTTCACGTTATAGTTGGGAGCTTCCTGAGAGTGATCGTCGAGCATGTGGCGATGTCTTCACGTTATAGTTGGGAGCTTCCTGAGAGTGATCGTCGAGCATGTGGCGATGTCTTCACGTTATAGTTGGGAGCTTCCTGAGAGTGATCGTCGAACATGTGGCGATGTCTTCACGTTATAGTTGGGAGCTTCCTGAGAGTGATCGTCGAGCATGTGGCGATGTCTTCACGTTATAGTTGGGAGCTTCCTGAGAGTGATCGTCGAACATGTGGCGATGTCTTCACGTTATAGTTGGGAGCTTCCTGAGAGTGATCGTCGTTTCGGGCCAGGAAGGAAGCACATTTCCACAATTTTATGACTTTGAATATCTTATTAGTTTGTAAGAAGTTTCCTGTATAAACCATTTGCAAATCGTATTTTCCGTCGTTCGAATAGATTCATAGAACATTCAACAGCTTTACGCATTTTTAAGGTAAGACACAGTATAAATTCATATTGCAGTATGAAAGTAACACATCATACACTGTGGTTTTAACAATGTATATCTGTAGTGGGTGTGTTAATGTCAGCAACGTTAACAGCCCGCACAGGTGTCTCTACGTCTAAGCGCAGGGTAGTTATACTAGTTACAAGTCCCACAGATCTGCTATATTCAGGAAATATCAGCTGAAACTAGGTCATAATGAAATATTTTAGATAGGTGAGCTCTAGACGGGTGACCTTGGGAGATCTCTTGTTATCAAGGTTTCTATAATTCGCTAAAATAATACCGCTTTTTGATCTACAAATTAAGTAAGAAATGTTAAAAAGTACAACACCCTTTGTGCTCTCGTAAACATCAAATGGAATGAGTAATCCCTTCCTTATTACAACCCCGTATCCGCCGTATAGGTAAGCCCTTTTACGAAAATGGCGGGAACCGGCGACGAAGGGAAAGCAGTTTTCAGGAACACACAAAGGAGTTTCGGAACCGGCCGCTTTCATAAATATCACCACTAAAGACGTTCGGAGCACCTTAGAGTGTGTCCTTTTTTAAAAGCTTGTAACTACGTTGAGCTTGTGAGAGCAGAGCAAAATCTTCAGGAAACTGCCGAGCTAGGTAATGCCGTTTCTCAAACAATTACCCTATAATAGGGTGTTTTCATATTTATAAATGGCACACTCTCTGACCCACGCACTCGAAGGTGAGTGCAGGTGTGGTGTAAATAACCCCCAGTATGGGGAGGTCTATGTTTTACAATGGACTTTTGGTGGTTGTAGTAGTATTACTAATAAGGGAATTCGACATAATTATACCGATTAAGATTGCATACACATGTTTTGCCTTTTCGACTGTTGAACAGAAAAGTAAACACTTGGCTTAGTTCTGTTAAAAAATTGGTCTGTACAAAATTAAACTGCCAACCAAAGGGCGGGCTAAGCTAAAACCCGGGCGACATATCCCCTAACTTACTTCTCCACCACACTATCCTCACGTATAACTAGGTGTGATGGAACTCACGTCGCAGTCACTGTGTGTATGCATAATTACGTTGACGCTAGGGTTTTCGTCTGGTTGGTATTTGTTATCCCCGGAAAACAAGAATGTTTATTATTACTTTTTCGGGGTTTTTCAGAACCCGGAAATTATTTATTTATAGCCAGAGCAAAATGTGTAAAGGGAAATAAAAAATCCGCAAAAGATGTTAAATCTCTCTTATTACTACTCAGTGGACCAAACCTATGATCAAGATTACAATTATTGAAGAACAATATTCGTCGCACAATTATTTTAGCACTTTACTTGAAACCTTGAGTTTTCTTCAAAGTTCGAGAATAGGGTACCTATACTATAAGTTAAGCTTTCATTTTATACAGAACTTTTATTATCAGATCAGAAACAAAACTAACTATTCTATATTCGACTAAATTGTTGAATACATGGTTAAAAGAGCACTATAATGCCGGTCCCAGGCAACTGAGACTGAAAACCCTAGTCGACGGCAAAATCCACCTTTCATTACGAATGCAGCAAGTTAGAATTAATTTAGCATTTTCCTCTTCATACTGCTTTTACGAACCTTATTTTACAGCGCTAAAGTAAATACGGTTTTGAGGAAAAGGAAAAAGGATTTTTTTTTTTTAAATTGGGAATTCTACAATGACCGCTTCAAAATAGAGCTGAAATGCTACGAATACTACGCCGTAACCCTGTGCTATGTACCAAGTAATGTATAAGCAATAAGCCATATCAAAATTCAAGAACAAGAAATCAGCTTGAAATGTCCTAGTTACTCATTATTTGCAGATCGAGAGCACAAAGTTCCGACCTCTGGTACACGAAGGCTATAAAAAAATTAACGACATCCTACTTCAGTGCTTAAAAGCAACCTTCTTCTGTTACCTATATGTGACAATAGTGTTGCAATTACTGAATACCAGGCGCTGACTATTGATTTATAGGTTTATAATTTAATCTCATTTAATATTAATAGTGTCCACACCCGAACAAATTGGTCTATACCAGCAACGATAAATTATTTATGAGTTACCATTTTAGTATTAGATTAAATTAATAATCAGATAACTGTTTCACATAGCAACTGAACTGCTATAAAGGTTATTATTCAATTAGTACGTAAACAGATTTTGTATGAAGAAGCAAAAATGTTTTCCCGGAACATATTTGTGGAAGTAGTTCAGTTTCGTTGTCAGCTCAATCTGTTTGCGTACTGACTAAAAAATAACCCAGTATAAGAAAATCAAACACCATGTTTGTTCTTTAATTAAGTCACCATCACCACGCGAAATTAAGTGGAGATTGTGTAATCTAATATTATTGATACTGTAGAAAATTATTCCATAGCAAATACGGTATTAGGTACTTCATAACAGATGTTTTATCTTACAACAACTGCAGCTAGCCATAATTGTGTAAACCTAAGTTGTAAACGTATTTACTTTGTGCTACACGCGCACATTGCCTTCTTGTAAACTGTAGTTACACACTAAAGGGCGAGTGTCTGTCTGCACAACTACAAATAAGCGCTAACTGTAGTCGTGAGATAAAACAACAGTACCTTTAATGTCTTATATGCGTCCAGTTTTAATCTGCAATCTGTCCGCTTCAAGTGGTGAGATACGGGAGCAGTCAGCTGATAAAATTTCCTCTGAACCGTCTGCAAATAAAACCCGCACATATAATATATTGCGCCGATTGTACGTGTGACCCAGTTAGCATTGCGGGGCTGATTCAGGGCTGATTCGGAACAGGAATTACGACCAAAGCTGGTAAAATTGATGCTTTTTACATTACATAAGTATTTTATTTATTTATAGAGCTATTACTAGCTACAGTACTACAAAGTTACAGTGAACAGGCATCTTACGGGTGAGCTCGCTGCATCTTCGACTCTGTCTCTGTTATTTCTGACCTAGACTAGAGTCAAATAAAAACCTACTATCGATAAAAAAAGGTAAAGTTACAATTTAGGATACAATTGGTAAACTTGACAGCATTTTGGAACTTATTTGACATATCTCATATCACAAACTATTTATGAAGTAACTATATTTATGACCTATATTAAAGCGTGAATCAGTCGGCAGAAATGATGACCATACACACTACACGCTGTATATTCCCACAGCAGCAGCGGTGCAATGAACCGTGAAACTGCACTCATGCACTCACAGACCACTGACCGACGGATCTTAGGTTAAATTTACAGCGGCGTGGAAAAACAACATCGTTATTAATGGATTAAAGTGTAGAATACAATGAATTTAATTTTCATTCTTCAATTGTTTATGAGGGGCAGGCAGGGCTTACACTGACCGACGGTATTGATGACCCTACAGCGGCCGCCTCTGCACCACTCCTGAAAGGATTTTCATGAGATATGGGTGCAAAAACATCACCGATTCTGGTTTGCGCATCTAGGTACCTACTCAACTAATTTCGCACTTTATTAATTTTTTTGTATTAAAAATAACGCTAGCCGCCTCATATTAAATTAAATTAGGTGTTTTCATACGGTAAAAAGTGGCATCTTTCCATCGTCATCATTTAGTTCTTACCAAATTTTATTCAGCTATAGGCCAGCCATTTTAAATAGAAACAAACAGACAGAGTTAACTTTCGCATAGATGAATAATCAAAGTAAGCGCTATCTCAACTATTGATCAGACTTTGTGACATTGCTGTTGATTCTCGCGACACCATTCTAATTTTAATTTTAAGATAGCGCTGTCTAGTTCTCAACTTTTACATATTACGACAGAGGTGGAAAATAAACACACGGCTTTGAAGTAAATTTTAAGAATTGAGCATAGAGCAGGCTCTCTTATTTTACGTCATCTTGCGTTTTATTAATTTAGTAATGTCAAAGTCATGTGGTTATTGGCATAGTAAGAATCGACAGCATTGTAGAGATAGCTAGTGTTCTTTGTGGTAAAATGATGTAATTCCCACAGTAATATTGTTTGCAACTTTTCAGTCGCGGCTGTAACCTCGGCGGAAAGCTAGTAATAATAGTCAGTTAACATCGTTACAGCGACTTGCAAACCACTTTCCCTACTAACTGCGAGTCTGTTATTGCTTTCTAGAAACTGCCTTTTGTAAACCGCGAACACGGAATAATAACCACCCCCGCACCCCGCGCCCCGCTGCCCCTGCCCCTGCCCAGCACCCCTCAGCGGGTCGACTCGAGAACACTCTTTGAAATTTAAATTGAAATCCCCGGAACACTGTCCACGGCAGGAATTATTGCACATTTCTTTTTGTTTCCAATTTATTTGAGAGTTTGTCCGTTATTTGATTTGTATGCGGATAAAAATGTATAGGAAATTCACGTCATTTGGTGTTTCAGTGAACAAAGTCACGTTTTTAGCTGGCTCTCCTTTTTTAGGGTGCCGTAGGTACCTCAAACGGAAAAAAGGAACCCTTATAGGATCACTCCATTTTCTGTCTGTCCGTCCGTCCATCTGTCTGTCTATCAAGATCCATCAAGGTATCAAGTTGAAAAAGAGAAAAGTAACACTCCGGTTTGAAAGTAGCTACCGAGACTAGGGGTCGAGGGCTTGCCCCCCTCACTAAAAGAAAAAAAATGGGGGCTTTAAATACCTCGAAGTTGGTATGGAAGCCTCGGTGAGGGAGTCCGACTCCGACTCGCACTTGACAGTTTTTTTTTTAATCTGCCAGATTGGAAACACGTGGCGCGGGTGTCGGCTGCACTGACAGTGTTTGGAACAAAAACCCTCCACCGGAGAGCTGTTATTTTCGGCTGTTGGCTGCATGCGCGTGTCTAGCTCAATCCGCTGCAATATGACACCTGACATGCGTTAGTAGCGAGAGGTACTGCTATGAAAATATTTCCATGCTCAGCTTTTTGCACGTCTCATTTACCTGTCACGTTTTTCAAATCTTTTTTTGCAAAGACCATGTACTGTACCTACTACGAATTATCTTATTTACAGTACAGCTTATCTGTCATATCAATGTTCTAGTCTAGGGCCTCTAGTTAGCACCCACCACAAAAGTACCACCAATTACTACTACTACTACTATTGTACTAGTGAGACATATAGTACATGCCCCTCTAGTAGGTACCACCGTAGTTGATTTGATTATCGTTCCAATTTTTTAGGACGGTTTCTAAACGCATTTATACCTTAATGTTATAGGCTCAGGTTGTGTATTGTGAATCATATTACAAACCGCGAGTGTGTGCGGGCGGCGGCGGCGGGAGCGGTTCAATACATTCGCAATGAATTCAATATCAGCCTCGTGGTGGCGCTGCTAACGGTAGGTACTTTCCAACTAACTTAAAACGTACCTGAGGGAGCTTTTAACAACACTTTTGTATTCCAAAAAAAACATATTCTAGTTTCCTACGTTGCGTTGTTTGCAACGAACGTTCGAAAATGCTGGACTGGGAGCGATAGAAAAACATAATAGAATGTACCAATTATGCCAGCTGCTTTTCAGCAAACAGATTCCAACGCCTTTTACTCTTCTGTATTTTACGCTCTGCCTATCCCGTAAGACATAAGAGATAAAGGCGTGACTTTGTGTATGTATTTTATTTCAATTTATTTGAAGTTTTCGACAAAAATTACTTTGAAAATGAATTCACAAAAATGTTCCGCAGAATGCTTGAACAGTTTTAAAGTTATTTTGAGGAAACAACAAATTTATCGCTTCCGGGTAGCGAGGGGGGGAGGAAAGAGGGGCAATGCAGTTCAGACCGGTATGAACCGGGTTCATACCTCTTGCTTCCTCTTTGTAAGTATGTGACCTAGTTCAGTCGGATCTAGCTGCAATCTGAAGCTGTAAGTATTATTCAGTGCAAGCAACTTTAGGATTAGTTTACAACGGATAGCCACGCGACGCGGCGCGATGCTACTTGAAGATGCGTCTTGTTGTACCACGAAATGACAGGCTGCAACGCTTGGCGCTGCACGACACTGCGAGGAATATTCGAGTTTTGTCAATGAAATACATTGTCTCAGCTTCTTGAAAAGTGCGCGTCGCGTCGGAATTCGAAAAGTTTGAGTAGATTTGACTTATAGTTTTGTAATTTATTATTTAAAACGTTTTCGGTATAGTTATATTTTTATATTTATTCTCATTGTTGAATAACATCGTTCATGTCCATTAAAATAACATTTTTATTATTATATTTCTCAAGTAAATCTTTCTTTGTTACTCTACAAATGTCGGTCTGTATTTCCCTCTGAATGCAGCGCGGGTACCCGCTGCGGCGGCGCTTCCGGCCGGAGCGGAAGTCTCCCGCTATTCAGCCGCTGCCAACTTTATTGACCTTACATTTAATCCACTCCCGACAGTGGTCCCGATTCGGCATAAACACGACTTTACTAAAATCATGAGCAAACAGAAAGGAATGGCACCACGAATAGCAGCATAAATGGGATTTAATCTGTGGATTTAATCCAGTCAGTTCAAGACTGTGCGCCGCCACCACCGATTTTATTAATGTTTGACTGATGTGATGTGAACCGGCATCGACTTAGATACATCGAGCGTTATCTTCATGCATTTAAATATGTATTCGAATTCTGACTGAAGCCTATGAACTTATTTGAGACGTGATTTTACCTAATCGAAGCCAGCTCCGACCTCACTAGATGACGCTGTAAGTTTCCTGCTGAAATGTGAGCGTATAGCACTCTTAACCGAAGTTACGTTCGTAGAAGATATCTGGAGGCACGGAGTGCCTCCGCCAAGTCGAGCTAGCGGGCACGGCCGTACCATCCTTTTCTCGAACCACTTCAGAGCACTTTTGACCCCCTGATATTTCAGAACTCATAAAACGCAGAAGGCTCAAATTCATAACATGTAGCGAGCTCGTGAATGTCAGCGAATCTTCAAAATTTCAAGTATGTATGTCTTATAGTTCAAAAGTTATAGGCCCACAAAGATTCCCGATTTCGTACCTAATGTAGGTAGGGAGGTAGGGAGGTAGGGAGGTACTCATTCATCAAAATGTTCTGGCACTTCCAACTGTTCTAGAATCTTGAAATTCATAACATAGCTAGAAACAAGTATACATACACAGGAAAAATTATAAAAAATAAAAAATCGCGTTTAGATTTTGTTTATTATTAGTTAAAAACTAAAAACAAGGTTTATTTGCGGTTCTAAAACAATAATTTGTATGGAAGTACCATATAAAATGTTTTTTCCGAACACTAAATGTAAGTTTGTAAGTAGTTAAAAGAAAATCTACGAGCAGTGTTAAAATAATAAAATAGTTCCAACTTTCTTAATAAAAGCATGAAAATTAGATAGTATGGAATCCGGAGAGTATGGGGAAATTATGATATCTTGGAGAACTGCTTCTCATCAGGCAGTGACACTATGGCCTGGCTAGGGTGTTACAGATAGCGGGGTGGTGCTGGAACTAAGCTTGGAGCACATCCTTGACAAAGGCTCAATACAGGTTGTTAAAATTAAATTAACTATACGGGGTGTATGGGGAAGTTATACAGGGTGTTAAAATAAACTTTACTGTGTGTATGGGGAAGTTATACAGAGTGCTAAAATCAACTATACGGGATTTATGGAGAAGTTATACAGGGTGTTAAGATTACTATATTGGGTGTATTGGGAAACTATACAGGGTGTTAAAATAAACTTAACAGAGTGTATAGTTAACTATACGGGGTGTATGGAGAAGTTATACAGGGTGTTAAAATCAACTTTACTGTGTGTATGGGGAAGTTATACAGGGTGCTAAAATCAACTATACGGGGTTTATGGAGAAGTTATACAGGATGTTAAGATTAACTATATTGGGTGTATTGGGAAGCTATACAGGGTGTTAAAATTAACTTAACAAAGTGTATAGAGGAGTTATACAGGGTGTCAAAATCAACTTAACAGTCAAAGTAACTCTATACACTCTGTTAAGTTGATTTTAACACCCTGTATAGCTTCCCCATACACCCCGTATAGTTGATTTTAGCACCCTGTATAACTTCCCCAGACACAGAGTAAAGTTTATTTTGACACCCTGTATAACTTCTCTATACACTCTGTTAAGTTGATTTTAACACCCTGTATTTCGTACGGTAGCGCCTTCCTTTGCTTCTCACTCCCGCCATTATTGTTTCTCGTCTACACTATCACAATAATAGACGCGAAAAACTTAATTAAAGCCAGAAACTCGTCCTACGTGTATGTGATTCGTTGCGATTTCCGCGCAAAACTCTTTCTTCATACAAAAAATCATACCTACCATGATGTCAAATGTCAATCTATTGCGCAAAACCAACAAAATAGGCATACAAAAATATTTATAATATGATCATGAATTATAAATTTAAAAACAAACAATGAATTAAAAATCGAGAGCCTTCTATTTTAGTTTTCTTCAGTGAAATCCTCCGTAGTAAAAAGCGCTCAGTAAATTATGATTTCACTAGTCAACAATAGATGGCGCCGTACAGTTTTAATTCGCGGTGGTGATTCAGTAGAATTAAAGCTCAAGATTCAGCGATTGTTGAATACAATAGACTACGTTGTATTTATCGTCCGGATTTAACCAAAATCTATTTCATTTAACCAATAGCTATCGTTCGAGAAATAACATCAGAACCAGAAAAGAAAATAAGAAAGCCTAACAAAAAGAAGTGAGATCCAATCAAAAACATTCTATGTAAATTTTCTGCCAAGCCTCGCTGTCTTTCGGCCGTAAAAAGTAGTGAGATCTAATGGTGAGCCAAGTCAATTGTGTTCTCTTTGACGGTCATTTATTCACTGATCTCCGTAGTCTCTATATTTTTAGTTAAACCACAATGGTGACTTGGCAATTACGCAGCGTGTTCTATGTGGGTATTACATCAGATTTATTCAAAATACTAAAGGACAATGCGAAATTATCTTTAATAATTATAGAAATGGATTAAACAAATTAAATAAATTAGACAGTGTATTGAGACACTTTTGTCGTTTCTACGACTGCTGAACTAGAACGAGAAATTTCTCAACCGATTCATACAAAATAGCTTCTAATATTCCTACCTAGGTAAAACTACTTTCAAACAATATAATTAAATGTAGTATTTCTATTCCTTTAATCTTTTATCCAGATTCGAACATTTTTTGCACGCTGCGTAATTGCCAAGTCACCATTGTGGTTTAACTAAAAATATAGAGACTACGGAGATCAGTGAATAAATGACCGTCAAAGAGAACACAATTGACTTGGCTCACCATTAGATCTCACTACTTTTTACGGCCGAAAGACAGCGAGGCTTGGCAGAAAATTTACATAGAATGTTTTTGATTGGATTCAATTTACTTTGCATATTTAAATCCTTGTTTATGCTCTGTTTCGCTTCTTTTGAAGTGGAGTCGTTTTCAAATAAGCGCCGTCTCTTCAAACTTTAAGTGTCTTTACGTTCTTGTTTAAAAGTTGTTTTATCAGAGTGGCGCAATAAGAAAGGCCGTTTGAGTTTCGGAGTGTGTTTATCAGAGCAAATCCCTGACAAGTGTCTTTTCATTATGGGGTAATTACTGAGGATGTCATGGTTATTTAGACAATGAGTTTTTGAGGAACAATTCGAGTCCCCAACGTTCTTCTTCTTATCGTGTCGATGGAACACAGGACAGAAATCTTACAATGTGGTGGCCCAGAACTTTGCCACTTGTATTGCGGATCAATTGGTAATCATTAGTTCCACGTTCCAAGGGGGATCACCACTTTTTTGTTTCTTGAAACACAGTTTATCTTCACGAAAATGCAATGAACCTACATTTCTAACATGCTTGTACTACGAACAAGAAAATACGAAATGAGGTGAGGTTACATAACTCTTCTCACTTCGACCTCACCCCAAGTAGCGAGTGTAAAATCCCCGCCGCCGCTATACGCCGCTATGTACCCAACGAGCCAGAAGGAACATACAACCACTACATTAACATATTTTGTTGGACAAAACGGAAACTTCCAACCTCGAGCTTGTAATTTTAAAAGTCTACTTGAGAACGAATTAGGTGGCGGTCAGAGAGTGCTGTTGAAATATGCAGAACAAGGACGGAGGCGGATCGCTTGGAAGTTAATGGGCTCTCACATCTCACTAACATGTTTACATTGGAAAATATTTTGTGACACATGTAGTGGAAAATGTGGAGATAGATCAGTAGGGATATCTAGAACAGACGGTTTTTTTAATGCAGAATCTGTAAACATAATGTTTAAGTTTTTTCGAATGATGAGCCGTTAGGTTTTTTCAACGCTTTTCCTGCGGTCGTCATAAAGCCAATTGAAAGATAAATCAAGCAATGAATAATAATATAACAGCGTTTTCTGTTAATATATCTGCCAAAGGTGTGAGTTGAGAAGGTTTACGTCTAGCAATAAGAACTTTCCCGCGACTGAACCGCCAATATCGTAGCCCCTCGTAGCTTGTAGCACGCCTTATCTCGTAACAAGCCTTGTCTCGTAGCTCGTAGCACTGGCTACGAGTCTATGGCGCATAGCACTTTCGAAAGTTCAATGTGATTCCTCTCTAAGCGAAGTCCGTCATGACAGCGAGACCGGACAAGCAAAAGCTGGTTCTAGACGCTTGTCAGTGATACCCTCGGGACGCGCCTATGCAGCTTTATTCGTGGTTCCCGTATTGTATCATACAATTTGCAGGGTTTGATTACAAAATTTTGTATTTATTTAAAAGTAAATTATTTTTAATTTCAAGTTCACAATTTAGAAGATTGCCGATTGCTTCATTTTAAATTTCAAAAACATGTTCTGCAAATTACTAACCACAGAATTTGCTTTGTTCTAGACACGTATAAATAAGAAGCACTATGAAAACTTCTCGACTAGCCTTGTAATTTGAGACGCGGGTTGAGGGGGCGGGGGCGGGGCGGGGGTTTGTTTAACAAGCCTGGATTAACTTGAAGATCCTTCACAGACGAGACCCTCAAAAATTACTAATAACAGACTACATTGCGCAGTGTACTAGTATAAATCACTAGCAAGGTCGTGTCTAGCGATCAATGTAAGGTTAACCCGTCCTGCGCAGTATTTGACTGCGCATGTTTGCGTAGCCGGGCCGTCGCCGCCGGGGCCTGTACAGAACGACAAGGTTATCAATGAAAGTGGTCGAGGGCGCTTATTTTTTTATCGTATAGCAATTATTTGTTGCGAGATCCAGAGGACAGGGCAGCAGCCAGGTTATGTTGCACCTCTTGGCACCACCCAGAGTCACGTGCAAAAGGAGATCCTACAGGCGTGAAGCAACATCGACATTTGTGACACCACTAATTAGGAACAGTGACCGGGACAAACGGCTTAACGTGCCCTTCTAAGCACGGAATCCGTTTTCTTGACAGACATTCAGGTGGATTCCGCCTGAATTGTCCTAACCAAACTGGGGAAAATCTCACAAAGTGATAAATAGACAAATATCAACTTTGTGTTTCCTTCCTCGGAATCGCACCCAGTACCTCCGGATCGGAAGCCCACGGCTCATACCACTAGACCACGGAGGCAGTCGGGGGCGCTACATTGTATGGGATAGTGTATAAAATGGCGTTGGCAGCATGTTGGCAGCGTTAGTTCCTTTTTTCACCACCTTCATTGAAAGCTTGCACGTACTGTATTCGGCTATTTGCTCCCGAAATCCCTAAATGTCACCCGGGCGAGGAGGCGAGGACTTTCGTTAGCCGGGATGTCGGCATGAAACTTGGAATAATTATGTTATTAGTCATTACTGGGTATATCGTTATGTTAATGTTTATTCAGGAGCTCTATTTAAGGATCGGTAATCAAATCAATCAGCACATCTACAAGAAGGTTATGATTATGAAAAAAAACGGAAACATTTGTTACTAGTATTTTGTTATATCTATTTATCGAGAGTAGGTGGGTATATGATGATGTGTATTTCATCATAAAAATCAATTAATATTAACCTGAGTTAGTTGCCCATAGTACCTATGCCTTCGAACATCAGAAATATGGAAACTCACGCCATGTGATATCATTACTAAACAAAGTATCACCATCACCATTGAAAACACACTTTGTTTGCGTCACACTCAAACCTCATATCGATGACGTCACATTACCACAGAATATAGCGGGTATAAAGGATAGTTTAACGCAAAATGATACAGGGGTTGCTCAGTCAACGATACTAAACTTTAGGTAATACCAGGAAATTCTTACAGAAGACTCAAAAAAAATTTACAAATACTAAATGACTAACTTGATCAGACAATTAGAATGGGCCGATGCCAAATTTTGTTTTCATTTTCTGAAAGAATGTTTTTGTGATAGTTGTTCAGTTTCGTTGACTGAGCAACCCCTATGTGATGCGGGAAGCTGTCCCTTACACCCTTTATAACAGTAGGTACTAGACGTTACGTTACCTGAATACAAACAGTCAAGCATGCGAGGCAGTCGCTGAAACAATATCATCCTGTATGTGTCTCCGCGGGACTGTTCCATTGAATAATAAAGACTTCATACAGGGTGATGTCCGGCCGGGGAAATGTACACAGAGTGAGTTGGAGATTTTTAATTTTAAATAAAATATGATAAGCAAAATCTACATGATTTACCACTGATATGAGAAGTCGCTGAGCGCTAGTTACCAACCCCAACGCCTTTTACTCTTTTGTGTGACCTACTTCACAGTTTGAGTCTTTAATAGCATGAGAATCGATTTATCTGTTTAAATAACCATAATTATTATCTAACTACTTACCTTAGCTGTTATGATCTGATATTAAAAACACACAAAAGTATTTAAAAGACTATAATAATGTTAAACTTAAATAAATAATCAAAAACCATACTAAATCTTATAGTTGCTCCAGTCACTCCTGATTAACTACCCGAGGTTATAGGAAGTTGAAACCAGTCCAGGAACGAACTAGTGATATTCCTCAAGGAATTGAAGATGGAAGCTCTTTATGGCAGCCAGCATGTGCACAAGCTCTTCATGAGGATGCAGCATTGTGGTGCGGAAGTGGTACGTGCCGATGCGCTGACCAAACCCTGAGCCAGGGACCACGCAGATACCTGGGGATAGGGAAATATCATTATGATTAGGGGCATATCTGGATGAATATGAATGAAAACTTGGCTAGTGCAGTTGGACTCGCGCACGAGGTTCAAGGTTTCGGGTAGTATAACGGGTATAAGGGACAATATCTCGCAAACTGATAGGGGTTGCTCAGTCAAAGTCAACGAAACTGTTTTTTTCTTTTGTTTCATAAGAGAAAATCTTTGTAAAAGTTGTTCGTGGCTCAGTCGATGAAACTACGCACACCTATTTCCAGCACAGTGATAGGGGGGGCGGGTACCTAGTACCTACACTTTGCTGGAAGTTGTCCCTTACACCCAGTCATAAAATGTTTGAACATAATAACAATAAATATCTAAAAAACATAACTTTCTACATTCCCGCAACTGCCATCATAATAATAAATTTATTGGATTCAATATCCTAAAATATTGGCTTGGCTTCGTCTGATACAACCAACTCCAGATGGAACTGCCAATTGCTTTCATAAAACTTTCCCCGTACTCAATAGCGAACAATTTATTTACGATCAAATGGATAAAGCGAAATTCTTTTCTTTTAATACCGAACTTTTAATGGCCACGAATAGACAAGTTCACATTTCTTTTTGACTTGCGAAGTTTGTTTAAATTTTAACCCATTGTGACACAAAAAAAATTACAAATTGAAAAGCGAATTGCTATCTATAATTTTTACGTACAAATATTACAATCATGCCTGTATTGGTGAAGGGGTGGGTAGAACTTCCACGACTACTTTTGACAATTGCCGAGGGTGATTTCATATAAAAGTACCTACTGCTGTAATAATAGAGTCTGCAGATTTTCACCGAAATTCTACAACACCGAAACGCTCGTCTTCCACTTCCTATACCAGGAAGAGAAGCGGCTGAAATATTATTTGTATTTCTTTTGGAAAGTCCAGCATGGAAGTAAGCATAATATGAAGTGTGCTAATTGTTATTAGTTTCTACTGGACATGAAACCCTGCAATATGAACTCTCCCATTAATATTATCAGGCATCAGATCTCGGCATCACAGGAAATCATCTGCGCCCGAAAAAGCCGCTCTAATGGCTCCTAATGTCCGCGTCGCGTGTTCCCAGCAGCTGCTTTCTGCTGACGGTACCACAGACATGGATGGATATGCAATAGATACCGCATAACGTAGGTACCTCGCTTGCCTACAATCTCAGTAGTTGTTTAAAACATCTTACCGCACCTTTGTGTGGGCAGACCGCCAGCTAGGTGGGCCGACGAAATAGTCAAGTCCTAGTTATGTCCCGCCAGAAGTGAAGAGAATGGAAGAGACTTGGCATTGGTATTAAGGAAAAAGAAGAAGCACCTATGCGTTGCGATTGCGATGCATCGTATCAGTCCGAATCCGAACGTTATTTACGGATCAGCCAGTAAAACAAAAAATGTCTAATTGTGTCGTCAAAAATTGTTATTATAACTAAATTTAGATATTGAACTGTAGGGTGAACAGAAGCGTTTCCTTCCGATTAACGTTAAAAAGGTAGTAAAAAAACTGGTACGCTTGATTTCATACAAATCTCGTAACTTGCGTTATCTATGCCTGTTTATGTCTGTGGTCGGTACACGAAATATGAGCGGCGCTGAAATAAGTGATTGATGCGTCCTACGATTAGGCTTTTGTGCCATTTCGATGGATATTGCTCGACAGGAGTAGACGTGTGAGGGGATTAATGGATGTTGCGTAGAAAATAGCTATTTGCGTGGTTTTCGAGTAAATAGTTAAGGATATGTAAAGTGTTGGGGAAGATACGTAACAACCGTAAAAAGAAAATAAAACGTTATTTTCTACCGTCAACTACAGGGGGATAGTGACACCGTATGATAGTTACTGTAAGTGTATGATGCTAATGCAATGATGAAGTTGGAGTGTAATTATAGAAAACGGTTGAGCTTTCAGAGTTTATAGGAGGTTTAAGAGACAGTTTTTCGCATACTGATAGAAGTTGCTCAGTCATCGAAGCCAAACAATTTACACAAGAAATTCTTCCAGTACATGAAATAAAATTTTTGGCTTTCCCAAACAAATTGTCTGATTGAGGTGGTAACTTAGTATGAGGAAGTAAATTTTCTTTTCATTTTCTGAAAAAAAAACCTGGTGAAAGTTTTTCAGTTTCTTTGACTGAACAACCTATATGAGTTTGCGGCAAAAGCATGATTTTTGCCTGTGCAGTATCATGCAGTAGAACTCGTCCGGTTTCAGACCTCGTTCTGCCGCAGCAAGTTGCGCCCGAGCTGACAACTATACGTGGGAACGCACACATAATACCCTGCAGCAAGTCATTTACCGGTGTCTTCAAGCAGCCTCATGCAGTAGAACTCGTCCGGCTTCAACCCTCGCTCCGCCGCAGCAAGTTGCGCGCGCGGTGGGATCTCTACGCGAGGGAACGCACACATCGTACCCTGAACCAATCAAAATAGGTAATGATTAATTCAAGTACAAAAGGTAACTCCTTTAAAATAAAAAAACATGCTGACATATAAAGGGGCGTCTTCACCCAGAGCATTTATTTGCGAGCAACATGCGCGCATAGATTTATCTATAAACGCCATAATGTCTCATAATATAGACAACCTATGCGCGGGCAGGTTGCTCGCGAACGAGCGCTCCCGGTATTAATCTTTGAATATTTATTCTGTATCAAAGAAAGTACTTACATCTAGGCGATTACAGGAGAAACCAGGAATGGAGTTGAAGACGTTGTAGACTAAAGCAGCTCTCTCACTGAGCACTTGGTGTATGTGTGTCTTCTCTCTTATAAATTGGTCGTAAGAAGACTCTCCAGGTTGGGGAGGCCTCATCTGCAATAATGTTTTTTTGAATCATGGATAAGTAAAGAAAAATCTGCATACAAAAACACTTTGTGTATTACTGAAGTGACTGGTTGCCATCATCTGAATTGCAATATAATGAAATCCTCAGATTCTTTCTGGCAATATTATACCAGGGAAGAAAAGCAGCTAGTACATCTCAATCATTATTCCAGTATGGAAATAGAAAGCCCAGGCAGGATACAAAATATACTCGTAATTTCTGAAGTGATACTAACAATGCAATCGAGGGCAATCTGTCCAGGTATGTTGGGGCACTGCATGACTCCTCTTGACTTGAGCAGGGCGGCCCTGACCGCCGGCTGAACTCCCTGCAGCTCCATCATAGCACCACGGAGGCCGCACTCCGCTGCCCAGCCCTTGGAAGCTGTCATGAAACTTGCCATCTCTAGTTTGGAGTACGGCTCACCCATTTCTGTTTTGACCTGTGTACAAAATAAATAAATCTAGCATGATCGTCGTTATTTTTGTTAAGCCATTTTATTAGGGAACAGTAAGAAAGTTGTTACAGGATGTGAGGATATAACGGCTTGGCCTCGAGTCAATTGGCTCGCGACGATTTTTTTCGCGATGTGAGCGACAATCATGCCGTTGGTGTTGCTTTACCACTCACACGGTGGCATTTTTTAGGAATTTTCCCGTACCTAAACCTTAAGAGATAATGAGGAAACTGTGAGGTCTGTAGGAAGGACTCTACTACGGTTTTTAGAAAATAAAATAATATAATCTTACCTTTTTGAAAGAATGAAATGGTTTACTGATAATATTCTCCTGGTAAACTTCATCAGCAAAAACAAACAAGTTGTGTTCGTATGCAAATTGTATTATTTCCTCTATATTGGCTCGTGACAGCACCTGTTTCAAACAAACACATATTTATTAGGTGTGTAACATTACAATTCATTTTAGAAACATAAGAAGTGATTCTTCTTCTAGTATATGTACTTAGCTAGATACATAATCTATGCGTTTCCTTCCACCGTATACTTGGATTCTTACTACCTAAGTTGTTACCTATTATTTCAGTAATGCTAGAACCCTCTACTTAGATATTCGGGCTAGGTTGGTCAATGTTTAATCTGACTACTACGGGGCTGGATTATTAAGCATGCTCGATCAATATCCGATTCCGACAGCGTCTGAAATATTTAGAGACTATAAGTCTCTGACCCTTACGGGCAGAATCTACTAGCTCTGTGCCTCCATGTGTTTACACGATTTTAGCAATTTCGTCTCTAATAAATTGGGCCAGGTATAGAACGTACGTACGTGCATTCTAGCGTACTAGGGTTAGGGTCCAGGGTCCACTGTAAAAACAGTTTTGGGACGCCGCACACTGTGTTCTAAATCCTGTAGATACTGTGCAGTAGGATTGCCAAGGTTGATGACAACTATAGCCCGTACATTGCAGGTGTCTCTCTCTAGCTTGGCTCCAGACCCTATGGAACTTTTGAAGACCGACCTGGTAATTTTCCTGCTAAAAAGACTTGCCTGCGCTGTCGGATTGCCAGGATTAATAACTACGATAGCTCGCACATTGCAGGTGGCTCTAGCTTGATTCCAGGCTCTATGAAGCTCTTGAAGACAGACTGCCCAGTTGTCGTTCTCATCGAGGAAATATTCCACCTGCTGCAGCCCCAGCTCGGTTAGCGCGCTGGAGAACAGCGGGTACTGGGGTATTGGGATCATCACACCTGAACCGGGAAAAAATCCGAATATTATCTAAGTGATGAAATTTTATGATAATATTGACTTCGATGCTGAAATGGAAGTGAAAAAAATACAAAGAATATGTTTTAAGCATATTGTCAAAGCATGTAGCAGACCGGATAACACACCACACCTTTTGAACATGCTTCCCCATTTATACTGACCACTTGGTTTCCCATCCACATCCTGCACGAAGAGCTGGAGCATGGACTTGATGAGATCTGTGGCGCCGGACCCCAGGGTGATGTCCTGTGATGATGCAGGGATTCCATCGCGTGCTGTGAGGTATCTGGCTGCTCGGTTCCTCACCAGACGCAGCCCTGTGAACGGCGAGTAGGCTCCGACTGAACCTGACCTGGAAATATAAGCACACAGTAAAAACACAAAATGCATCACAAAGGTATTATTTTCACACAAGGTATTTTCTCGTAACTACCGGATCCGATTTTGATGCCACTTCGCACGAAGGTGTAGCTGAGGTATCCCAACAAGACTTTCGCTCACTCTAATCACCCCCAGGATCGATGGAGACTGATGGGTTTTTGTATAGTGTCAATAAAGCTAACCATTCTATCATATCTTTACATTTGTACGGGCTGAATAACAGTGATGTATGATCTTAAAACAGAATCATACATCATTAACATCAGATAAAATATTTCATACGTAGCCGCCTGTTACCAACATCGCGCAAGTTTGTCGCGGAAGCCATAAAACTTCTCTTTCTCGGATTCAGCAATAACCAGGGATATAACGTCATCACAGCAGCCTCACACTCGTAAACATTATCTGGGAGCCTGAAGCTGTAAATCAATGTTTATTTCAGTTGAACCTCGCTTATCACTAGCTATAAACTACCAGCTATTATTGCCTGTATATGCTTTGTAATTATCTTTTAATATTAACGACGATTCGGTTATAGAAAATACAGTAACAGTTTTGATAATTATTTTTGTGGCGTAAACAGGTCCTAAGAAAATCAAGTTATACCATATTGACAAAATCTTTAATTCCAATAATATGATCTTTGAACCAAACAACATCATTATTGACAAAATCTTTCAATCAAATAACATGATCTTTGAATCAAAATACATCATATTAACAAAATCTTTGAATCAAATAACATGATCTTTGAATCAAACTACATCATATTAACAAAATCTTTGAATCAAATAACATGATGTTTGATTTAAATTACACCATATTGATGATTTTTTTGAATAATAACATGATCTTTGAATCAAATTACACCATAATTGATATTATTTTTGAATCAAAACATGATCTTTGAATCAAATTACAACAAATTGACAAAATCTTTGAATTAAAGAACATGATCTTTATATCAAAATTACATCATCAAAACTTATGAAATGACTTAATTTTTTAATCAAATTACTTCATATTAACAAAATCTTTGAATCAAACATGAACTTTTAATCAAATTACCTACATCATTTTGAGTCCTTTTCTTTTTGCCACACTTTGAATTGTATATCTGACTCAAAAATATTATACTTTGTCCGTTTCTTGTAAAACTTAGGAAAATAAAGATTATTAATGGCTGCTGATGATGATGATTGAATATAAAACCTCTTGCATTATACCTACAATATCTACGAAAATAAACAAATAATAACCAAGAATAAATTGCCGCAAACATTTCACAACACTTGGATGACAAGCATAGAATAAGCGTACCCTCGGGATAACAAAGGTTTCATTCCACGTAAATGCCAATGCTTTCACAAGTTCAAAAGGTAAAGTTTTCGGTTTGTCATGTTTTGGGAATTTTCCGGACAGTAATTTGTAAGAATAACAAAAGAGTGACGTAAAAAAAGCCATGTCAGTCAGACTATGAGATGATGCTAAAATGAAATAAAAAGTTATATACATAACTATACGTAATCGAAAAATATTTAAACTTCATATTTCTATAAAAGATCCCATGGAATAACTTGTATTAATTAAATGACATGTCAATAATAATATTGCATATCATTTAAAAACAAAATAATTATGGAAGAAGCTGGTTGGTACTTTATTATTTAGATTTATCTTTTCTTACACCATCTAACACACATTTCAGTTATAGCTAGGTAACTGGGCAATAGATTGAAAGAGATAGCTGTTGTTAAACGCCCTAGGACAGATAGCAGTTTCCATCAAACGCCCGAGCAATGACGATGATTTAATATTATGCAAGATTGATGTGTCCAACTTAACATCTAGTTCATGTGAGTTCATGAATGGAATCACATATCAACGTCATCTGTCAGGCGAGTTACACCGCTGGGACTACAACATTATCGTACATGACGGCTTTGCAAACAAAGTTAGTTCTTCAGTAGTTCTGTATGTGGGCTACAGCGACTCCGAGCTGTGCCAGTGTGGTGCTGTTCCACAGAGCATGACTCATTTATTCTTCTGCCCCGACACCTGCACGCTGCTGGAAGACAGACCTATAGACTGCCACTTCCAATGCTATTCGTGTGGCGACGTATTGAAATGGAATTAAATCAAATATCAAAATATGGGGCAAATCAAATTTTAAAATTTCTCCTCGACACGCAAAGAAGAAGAAACAAACTTAAAAAGTTGGTGATGGTGAGACAACACAAATTGATACCAAACAAGAATTTTTCGATAAAAACAGCAATTTCAAATCCTCTTTCTTGCCAGTGACTCAGCCAGCTCAGAATTATATTGTCATAAAATTAGAGAAAGACGAGTTCAAATATTTTAAGGTTGACCAATGAAGCGATAGTAGAGACACATGAAATAATTGCATTGCGGATTCCCATTCCACTCTTCTCATCCTTCCTTCCTTGAACTGAATCACTGTTTGTGACCAGCAATAGAGAATATTGTCTTGTTATGTTCGCCTCGTCATTTAATTGTAGTCAGAGCCCAAAATGTCAGCCATAGTTAGCCGCCACGCCGCCGGCCATCATACAAGCGTGACAAACGTGACAGCATCAGAAATTATTCCACCAGAAATACGTATGTGAATTATTTAACATCCTAATTCGTTCCGTGCTCGATATAACTCTATTTCCACCACTCCTGAAATAGTCGCAGTTGTTTATGCATGAATCTACGAACGCTAACCTTTTGTATTATGGTAATAGCTGCTAGGATCATTCATTTTTTTTAGGTCATACGGAACGATATGCATCTAGAAGATTTTATAAGCAAGATCGGCTTCCATGCTAGACTGAAAGCGATAGAAAAACATAGAATGTGCCAGCTGCTTCTGCTCCCGGGCATGCTGTAAAAACCACCTAAATTCGAGGGTCAAGGTAGGCATTGTAATTTAGGCAACGGCTGACAACTTGTCACTAAGTAATAGCGATGCACAATTGTTAGACGTTTTGTAAATGCCTTTTACTAGGCGCTTGGCTTTACACCCCATGTTTGACTAGCAGCTGCTTAGACAATCTGTAATAGCTTCCTGACTTCGCGTTTCTCGTGTGAATTGAGCCGATCAAGGAAAGTAAACATTACCTTTCGTCACTAAGCAATGTCAGGAATAGCAGTGACCCTTATAAACATTTATTTCTTATTCGAACCTTCGACTAAAGCGGTCACAAAGGCACAAATATTCCCTAAGCCATTCTAGCCCAAACAAAAACGAAGGATATTGGATTGTTCTTTATCGAATATGGAATAGAAGCCCTTGCTGCTTGAAATTCCACCGGCGTCTGCTCATTATCATACCCTGGAGGACGGGAACCGCTTCTCTACAACCGGACAATAGTATTAGATGTGAAAAATAAGAATCAGAAATTTGCTTTGTGCTTTGGGCGGGTCAGGGTGAAATTGGTTTGTATACCGGCTGAAATTCATTTTGCAGCGTTCAAATTATATGAGGGTTGGTTTATCTTATTATTGCATTTCCAAAACAAAGTTCATGATTAGATAAGAATGTGACAACGATGTTTTTGTAGTATCGAAATCATATTCAAGATCGCGTCGAGCGTATTCGTGAGATCATTTTCGTACATCTTGAAATATTATTTGCTGTTTTTGTAGAGTTTGAAATGGATTTTCACTAGTGGTGAAGGCAATTGAACTTATTTTTCTGTTTCCGTTTTTTGTGTAAAATATATTTATGATAATACATTAATTATCCAATGAGCATGGGATAGATTCCTATTACATCCTCATCGATGTAAACACGGTAAGTATCTACGAAATATTAACTACGTTGTCCTCACTTCCGCGAGTCATGTAGAGACAATTTATTTCATATTCAGCGAGGCGCCAGGCAAACATGTGTCGTAGTCTGTTCTTGAATAGATAAAGGACACCCTGTCTTGCTTCTCACCTGATCTGAATATTCATGAACTACTGAACACTGACACCATTATCGTTATAGATGGTCTTAGCGGTCTTATTACTAAATAAATAACTAAATTAGGAGCTAACTAAATTGTTAGTACCACTTCATGTCTTACCATTATAATTTATCTAAGACTTAGCTGAAGCAAGTTATTAGTCTTCTTCAATTAGGGTGCAAATTACACTCGCCATACTTATGCAAACTCTGATAATGATAATGCAAAGCAATCCTGGAAAATCTTTTGACGGTTTTAGATGGTGGCGCCATTTAAACCCCGCACCACGCTAAAACTTCAACTAATGTTAGCGTCATTCTAAACAAGAAGGTGATGATGGTGCACTTACGAGCATTCCTTGAGGATCTCAACCACACGTTCTTTCACATCTGAAGGTACATCAGCTGTCGACAGCAGATCCGGACAAGCACATAGACCGACGACCTACGGACAAAATACATATTCTATATCATTAAATATTCACATGACGAAACACTAGTTAGGCCTAGACATTGAAAAACTAATGTAAAATGTCTTCATGGGATTCGAATCCACGATCTCCAGACCAAGAGCCTGGAGCTTCCAGACCAGACATATCAATCAACTATGAATTACACGAGTCTTTTCAAAACTTGTCCAGCGTCTCAAATGTTTGTTCTAATAATGGAGCTTCTGATATTGAAGTAAAGGCTCAAACTTAGTTGTTTTGCGAACGCTTCTCTCGTCTGGGAAAATATTTGACGACGGCTTCGGGTATTGATTCCTATTTTGAGTTTTTTTTTTTTTTTTTTTTTTTTTTAGCAATGGTCCCTATGGGGACATTTTGCCAGTGTCAAGTAAATAGGTCGAGTGACGTCACGTCGAATAAACACCGAAATTAAACTAATTTAAACCAGGAAAGGAAGGAAAACAGTTCAGAAAATAAGAGGGAAAACATAAGGAAATATAATAATAAGGAAATATAATAGATAGATAAGGAAATATAATAGATATAATAAAATCACAAAATAAATAAATACATAGGATAGATCATTTTCAAAGTTTTAAATTATTATACTGACAAAAAAATGAGTAAATTTTTTTTTTCTAGACGAATAAACTTTCAGAACCGATTTTATTGAACAAATCAATCAGATCTTTAGTTATTGTTCTGAGATCAGATCTTAAAACTGACAGCACGATTGAATTCGTATCAGAAATGTCATTTCAGTACAAAACGGCCTGTCAAATTCATACTCTATATTGCTCTCAATCATGTCATCGCTTGATAAGTACCTATTTACAAGGGCGGAGCCAGGATTTTTTTCTGGGGCGGGCACAAATATGTACAGTGCTTCTAAGTATGTACTGTGATGGAACCTCTACAGTACAAAAAAAACATCGTTCTTGCCCCCCCCGCCCCCTAAATCTGCCCTTGCCTATTTAAATGTCTTACCTGTCGCAGAAACGTGATGGGTTGCTGCCCAAGCGCGTGAGGATCGCCGATGTTCGCCCGGATCACCCTCTGAAAGGGTTTCTGGACTCCCTGCGAACAAACCAATACAATATTTCACTCCTTGATATCCTCCTGCAGTAAATAGGTCATGCAATAAATAGATCCCAGAATTCATATTCTTGTTCAAACGGGGCCGTAAAAGATATCGGCCCTCTAGCACAAAGTATTGAACCCTATAAATCGCTTCGTTGTGACGTGAATTCGAATTTGCTCAATGATTCCTCCATATTTTCCGGGAAAGAGGGAAAAAACGGGTACAAATATATGCAGGCGTTTCCGGGCCGGCGCCTCGCTCGGCAGAATCGGCGGAAGCTAGCAAACATTTGCCTACATCTGTGCCAATGCGTCATTAGTTGTGAATACAACGTTGTTGATAAAAACAAACAGCAGAGAACGTGTCTTGTCGCGTGCTAGAGATATTTATGGGCATGAGTGTTATATTTGTATAAATTGTAGAAAACATAACACTTAAGCATACAGTTTCCTGAGGCGAAAGGTAGAGTTTTCATCACTTCTAACAGGTTTGAACGTCGTCTACAAACAATGCAGTTTTTGCCATGTCTAACAAATGAGGATCAGGTGGCAACTTGTCAGCTCATCTCATAAATCTGACTATTACAAGACCTGAAGAAACAGCTGTGACAAGTATTCTATCGTGTTTTATCGCCCCTGTCCAGACTCAAATTATTTATCGGCCCATTTATCACTTGTGTATTCTAATTTATAACGGCATGACTTTAGAACTTTCCGCTGCTGAACTCCGACCGGTAGAAGATGGAGTGGCCTGTTAGCGGCGGGCGACCCTGCCGCGCCGCGTCTACATCAATAATGACGGGTATTACTCCCTAGGGAGTGAGATAAAGTTTGATACAGGTCTGCGATCCGATAAGGATAGATGGGTGAGATATTTCACTGCATAAGTAGGTAATTTGGTTCGTGCATCTGCGCCCGGGGTGCACTGCTGATAGGACAGGGTCTTGCGGTAAACAATTAAACATCCGAAATATAATTTGGTAACATTCACATCATTTCATGAATGAGAAACAGATTTTTTCGAAGAGTCGCAAAAGAGTAACAACTCAAGCTTATGTTGATAATTGAGTCGTTATTGGTCCCCACTAGACTCTAAGCTTGGATATCCCCACATATCGACTGAAAATACAGCAAGCTTTTTAGTGTTGGTTTTTAAGAAATTCGTTAGCAAGTCTGGCGACCGCTAGCTAGCGCAGCCAAGCAAAGCAAAGCAAAGCAAAATAGTCTTCAAGGCGTTTATGTGACTGACTGATTTGACTCTTTTTGGTCACTACTACTAAATCTAAGATCAAACCCATAGTAAAAATAGCAAACTACAACAACAGCAGTAAGAAGACGATAGAAGGTCCCAGCCTCCCGCTCTAAGAGGAATCGTTTACTGTGCGCGTTGGAGCGCGGCGCGGCGCGAGGGGGAGGCGGGGGGCTCCAAGTGGAGCATATTTTGCAAACCTCTTCCTCTTCCACTGAACCAGACGCGCTCCCAAATTGAAAAATTATAGCCTGAATCTTACCTGTCTAAGTACAGAGTAGGTTACCCACCAGCTAGAAACTATTTAGAAGGAAATGCACTGTAGAAAAACAACTTTTTTCAAAGGATCGATCTTGTCTGGTTATTCTTTTATCCTTGATACAAATGAGCCAATCAGTGCTAACAACGTGGGTAATATTTGAATTATAATTTATTTCATGATTATAGCAAAGAACGAAGGACTAATATTTAAATGATGTTCTACAAAATATCACTCCGTAAGTACCAAACTGTATGCAATTTCAAATTTCATAGATGTGTCTGTCGTCGCATCTTCGGTAATATTCCTGTTTTACTGTCTGGACTAGAGTATGGAATGAAATATGGCGTTCATAAAATCCCAAATGCGAGTTACCGTGCTGTATTAAGAACTAGTGTGATTCTAAGCATCTGCGAACGGATATATAAAACTTTTAGTGATATTTAACGAATGGGCGAAGACTCTTCCCATACTTAATCGATTTAGCAGAATTTCAGAACCAATGGAGGTGAGATTCCCACTCCACTGTCCACATAAAGTGGTAATGGCAACGCAACCCAGCAACGAGTAAGAAGACAACATGACAACTCAGGGCAGAATGGGTATGCCAAAAGTCCCTGGCCAACAAGGAGTTCTTTGGATGGGCGAAGAAGATTCTCCCAATACTGATTCGATTCCGCAATACGTCAGAACAAATGGCGGTTGATCCCATTAGAAACAATTACGTGCCTCTAATATGAAGGCCTACAATCCCAGATACGATCGGCATTGTAAATGGGGGCTCGCGAAGTTGGCCCAAATTCGGCTTTCGCCTTTACTGTCTTTACTGCCGCCAGGAGATTTATGCGGCAGTTAAAAGGACATTGCGAATGTCTCGGTGGCGACCTCTGGTGGGATTAACGACGCCATCTTGGCGGCTAGCTTCCGGATCCGGCCCGGATTGTTCTCAAGTGAAGTCGCCATGCCAAACTCTACTGTTGTAATGTAGATTCCTGTGTAGATTGGAAGAAAACATGGACTTGCTTTTCCAGGTTTATAAGGTAATTCACATAAAGGGTTATGGTACATTTTCTATTACAAAGCAATAAGACAAAAAACTAAAAAACAGAAAAAACCTTACTGTACAAACTGTTACTAACTAAACTAACCATAATTATCTAAATTTGTTTTGTTTTTCGTTTCATTCAACGTGACAAACATTGTTTGTGCTCTCCGAAACTCCGCAGCCTACATAGTTGGAAAAACGCAGAGAATACAAACCAGCAGCTACAATTTTCCACAGCAAAGGAAATAAATAGTGCGGGTGTTACAAGGGGCAAGCGGTAACGGTTACGCGTTCCCACTTGCCTCAGGGGGTGTGGGTTCAAAGCGGGATATGGCCACTCGCAGTACTTTGTAGCAGTGACCTAGTTGTTGTGGGGGATAATAAATCGTGCGTAGAATTGTTTCTTTACAATCTAGTTCTTACTAAAAAGTAATTTGTGTGCAAATTTGATGGATGTTTTAAGGAGGATCTTAAAGAATATACCTAGAGCTAAAGTCAACGATGCACGAGCGAGCGAATGAGCTTATCCTAAAGACCAACGTCCAACCCAACCTAGCGTCGCGAGCCAAAGCAACGCAGTACCAAGCTGCTTGAAGATGCAAGCAAAGTGACAGGCTACACCGCGGCGCGGAGCATCGCGACCTAGCGCTATTCCGGGGGCAGTATTATCGAGTTCTGTTACTAAAATGTCTATCTTTTTGCATAGTACGTAAATCATGTAAATAAAATTATGTTATAGTAAAAAAGCTCTTGAAAAGTGCGCGCCGCGTCGGGTTGCTTCTTTTCCCGGTATGAACTGACCCTAAAAGTCAGTACCAATATTACATCGACAGTACAGTAAGATAATTGGCGCCGGACTCCGGTTCGGTGGCAGGAAGATATAATAGATTTATACAGGAATCGGTGAAAGTAGGACAGAAAAACTCGCTTAACAAGAATAAAAAATAATGTCCAAGCTTTATTAAAGTTTCCTTCGCAGAAAGGAAAATGTTTGTCGAAAGACTAACAAAATTATGCAAATATAAGCGAAACGGAACCGGTCTTGAAACATTATAACTTTCTTCAGAGCCTTTAATCCTGCAGGAAAGGAAGGATATAAAGCATTTAAAGTGTGCGAGGTGGATTAGAGAGGGAAAGAGAGATGGCTCTCTGAGGAGCGATGAAAGATACAGCTTTCAAATGAAATCTCTATTTTGTGACTCTGTTAAGATTAGCTCTTTAAAGAGTAATGAAGATGTGAGTGGCAGTGTGTAAAACCAGTAAAGCTTGGGCAGTGAGTATTTGCTTGCACAGGGTCAGTAGATTCTTGCATCAAGACTTTAACGTGAGACTGCAACTGCATAGACTTGAAGATCAGCTCATCAGGAGTGATACCAGTGCATCGTACTCGTAATAACCCGAGTGGTGTTAAATTTCTCTCAGTGGGTGTCGTAAAAACCACAGGGAACGAGCACCAGCGCTATCTCCAAGTCCAATGTATTGTCCTGTCCGGCAGTGGACTGTTGCAGCTTATATCATACTTATATGAATGCTACTTCAGCACAAATGGTCGAAAAACATTCTGTACCTACAGACTTACCTTGTTAAATCTCGTCCTTACGAGTGCAGAAAGTAAATGTTCTGTAATAGATCTAATAAGAGGAATCACCACCTGGGGACGAGTTCCGAAGTCGCTGCACCAAGTTTGAACAGGTACAACGTAAACTTGCTGTAACTTATTAAAGATGGATTTCATGGACTTAGAATCACAGTGTAATAATTTATTTAAACAAAAGCAATGAAATAACGTATTAAAAAGATTATAAAAAAGTCCCAACTGATTATTTTAAAGGCTTTATACAAGATGTAACAGAAAGAGGGTATATGCACTCAAAAGGATGTGAATCTGCCCATGAAACGAACAACTTTTCCTAAGGAATAGATAATGGTCGAAATACGAAAAAACAATTGACGTTCCATACAAAATACATTAGCTGATAGCGCATTTAGTATGGGAAGTCAAAATATTTTTTTCGTATTTCGATCTATGTTCCTTAGCGAAAGTTATTCTAAAATAGGTACCCTTTCTGTTACACGTTGTATACTGTAAAAACCTCCAGGAAACTGCATTTTTCAATAGGTAGGTTGGTAAATTTACAATTAAGATTGGATGACGGATTACTTCATTACCATCAGCAGAATAATTTCAGTGACAGCAATAGCAATAGGTAGGTACAGAAACCTACCTGAACAATCCATAAATGTTGACCTCCTGGGAGTGATCTGTCGACATGGTCTGTCGGTTCATCATTTAAACCTCATTTAAAGCACAGAGTATTAAACGGAGCCAGTATTTTCTCAATTAGAATCGCTCCTAAGACGAATTCCTCTCCGGGGAAGAATGACGAAACCAAGCGCAGAGTTTGAACAGCTTTTAATTCACATCTGAGCTTCAATGCAGTGATTTAACTTGGGTTTGCATACGGTGATCCAATTTTACTTTTCTTTATTTACTAACGATAGAGATCTCCAGAAAGCCTCACTGGGATTTCCACGTATCACATGTTTGGAGATTAAACTAACACATTGCTGCAGTGCAGCCCAAAACGTTGGGACACTTATCAAAATCAATCTATGCGAATAAAATTCAATTATTAAGTACCTATATATTGCTTTATATTTAGCAGTTACGAAGAAATACGACCATTTTCTAGGAATCTATGTAATCGATATTCTGCTTTGAAATTATTCTCGCGCAGTTATTTAATCAAACTGGTAATTAAAGTCCTGTTTTTCGCAGAAAACCTTTTTCCGGGTATGAAATTGCATTGCCACTCCCACGCCGATATTTTCTGTTGCAAACTATTACAGACAACCACAAACTTTTTTGTGAATGTTTTATAGTTATATGTCTCCAATTTCCCAGAGGTTTAAAATTTTTGCAAAGGTTTCCAACACGGACCATAACAAACCGCCATCTATTGTCATGAAAATAAAGTTTCACGGTGGGGAAGAGGTACTAATTAAGGCAGGTAGCACACCGGGAGACAGGAATGGAGGGATTGCTCCCAAGAGACCAATGACGGAGCATCCAGCGAACTAACCTGGATTAGATTCCCCAGGAATTACAACTGTGTTTTGGCTGGATAGCACGGTACCTAATTGCATTTTATAAGTGTCTACCTACATTTACATAAATACATAAACGGTACAAATAGACGAGTAAATTTTAATGGGAATTAAAACTGCAGCGTCCGGGGGTTAGGCATTTGGGATCCGGAGATCAGAAGTACCTATATAATACAAAAAGAGAGAAAGTTCAACACGGTAAAATAAATAAAATGCAATTAAATTGTTTTTTGTTTGTCGTTTCTTACAGAATCGTAAACGCCTCAATTTGACTTTATTATAACAATAACCATATCCTTATTTTATATATATTTTCAATTGTTTATGTTATCAATCAGACAAACAGTAGGAAATTCATACCAATTCATACCTAAATTGCATGAAAATTATATCAGATTGTGTTACACTACCTACAACGCGAGTCGTTTTTTTTTCAATTAAATGCACAAGTACATCTTCTGTACCAATGCTCCTATGTCTGATGAATTAGATAAGAGATGGCGCTATAATGAGAACAGCTAAAGTTCCGGCTTGTTGGAATTAGTCCCTGAAGGCCAATGACGGAGTCAGATGTCGCGACCTGGAGAAGAGTTGGTAGATTTGTGGTTGCTAAAGTCTTTGAAGTTTGCAAAAAAGTGGAAAAATATATGCCTTTACTACTTGCAAGAAAATCGTGACTTATATAATTAAGAGATTGTTTCTGTCAATTTTACACTTACAGTGACTACAGGAACTTTCCTAGGTACGATGGACGTGCCGCCAATTTATTCCATTAATTTCTTCTATTCGATCTACGCGTTTCTATGCTTTCAGTATAAACTAATTCTCGTAACACCCTGTATGTAAAATGGTGTTATAATGAGAGCTGTTTAAAGTGCAATGTTCCTGAAACAACTCCCCAAAGACCAATGTCGAAGCGACTAACAAGCTGCGAGCTTCTGGGAAGCTCTTATACAGCTGGAACATTCAGCTTACAGCTGGAACTATCGGCTTACAGCGTCTTTGGGGAGAACTGCTGGAGACAATTTTGTGGTCGAATGCTAGTGCAAACGATTTGAAAAAGCCTTTTAAGAAGAGCTACTAAGTAATGGAATGTTACTTATGATCTGATCAGACATTTGTATCGATTCGTGGAGACCATGACTTAACTAAATCTTTACCAAAATTGTTGCCGTCCCTTTCTGTTCTCTCAGGATAGACAATGAAAGGTGAGCATTTTGGTCAAGATTTAGTGATTTCGTACGCATAAGAATCGAACCATTGTAAAACTCTTTTAAAATGCGTATGATGGTTGGGTAGTCAGTTTCATTCGCTACTATTATTTTTTTCCTAAAAAGCTGATTCGGTTACTATTATTAACCTCTAATTGTGAAAAATAAAGGTCACAAATAAATATCCGACTACAGTTGCAAATCACGTCTACTTTTGGTGTTTTCACGCAAAAACTACTTGTTCTGGTCTGAAAACGCGAGGAAAAGTCGTGACGGCAGTTAGTTTGCAACCTATCCAGCTATCCAGTAGTTCCATCTTAGTATAAATTATAATATTATAATGTAAGTGCTACAATAACTTCTACAACATACCAACAAGTCCTAAACAAACCTAAATCAAAACGACAATAAGTAATTTGTAAGCAGGTTATGTGGGCCCAAGGGCCGTAGTTAGTAAGTTATTTGGCAGTCGCGGTCTCGGGCCGTCGCCCGTCACATGCGGGCTGAGAACAAACTGGGAACAACACAAACATGGTGATAAATCTCCCTTATTGCGTCGAACTACACATAACTTACACCACCCAAACCCCACTTTGGGTTGCCAGGGTTTTGATGTGACGACTGTTTTTAATAACTAGCCAGACTTTATACTGATAACTGATTTTAATTTGCTGCCTACCTACATATACAATCCAAATATAAGTTGTCATACGTTTTTACACCGTAATCCGTTGCTAAAAGACTTGGTAGACTCGATATCGATTCTGATCGTCGACTCTATCAATGTTTACATTGTTAACCTCGTAAAATTAAAGAATTAATACAAAAAACGTCCTAGTCGGGTAGATATTCTATAAACCTGTCTCTCTCTGTTAGAACACAGAAGAAAGACATAAGCTTATTCCCTTGATGATCTCCAGTCTCCCAAACCCTACCGTCAAAGCCTTTAACATGGCAACACTATCAACCGTGCTCTACGGGACAGGGTCGACTCAACGCCTTACAAATGAAGACAATTTTCCTCCCATTCGTCGCTCCAGCTCACAAACGTGAATATGGCTCGATGTGTGCCCTTACCCCGGCCCTGGCCAAACATAACTCAGCCCCGGGCGCTACCGGCACAAGAAAATATGTTTTTATTGCCCCCTCCCTATTTGACATGACAAAAAATAATCCAACATCTTATTACGCAATAAAACGAGGAACACATCCTCTCGAAATGTAAGTTATCATCTCATAAAGTTGCTCTTCCATTTCATTTGGTGTAGGCAATGTAAAGGTTTCGTATGAGTTTAAATATTACCGGAGGGTTGGCTGGATGGCGGGTGATGGCGGGTAGTCAGGGAGCGTGTGGGATGTGTCGGAAAACACGATTAATTTTTAAACAGCCATCAGGCCCCCGCCTTCTTTGATGCTGTACTATGACGTAGTTATGATATGACTGAGCTGGTCAAGCGGGGTACTATATTTTCACTACTAGTTTATAGTTTTCGTAGATATAATAGTGTAATTTGGCTTCCTTCACTTTGAAATGGATGTTTAAAATGGTTTACCTGAAATTTCATTCTCGTGACTTGATTGAACGCACGCAGTAGTTCAGTTGGTTGGTTAGAACTGTAGCACGATTATGAGGTCGTCGGTTCGAATTTAATACGTAGTAGTAGTAGTAGTAGGTCGGTAGGTACTTGTATTTTTAGAAAACGCGTTTTAGATGGTACCAACTAGCATGCTGTCTTCTTTTGCGTAATTTTTGTCACGTTGTGAGCAACTGTTGATTTTCTATTTCTAAATTATTTTGCAAAATGGTGGGGATAATATAATGTAGTTTAGGAATGTGTACCTACGCTCCAATTGACACCAATATTGGTAAAATATTCAACTAACCTAAAAGTTCTCAAACTAAATCCACCCGAAAACTAATCGAGGACCAACTAACTAACACTCATACATTTAATTCTGACCGTAATTTACAACTCTATGTATTAATTTGATAAAGTTTTGATTACATTTGCATATTCTGAATAAACGAACAAAATAGTTTGCAATATTTACTTCATATTACCTAATAGCTAAAGTTATTCAATTAGTTACTAGTCATAATTTGTAATGCAATCTCTATTTACTGCAGTTCAAAATCCTCGGTAGTTAAGTTTAATGAAACGGTATTCCAAATGCCGCTTGCTTTAATCCTACCCGTGGTGAATTTTTGATTTCTTAATTTTCTTATAAAAGAAGCACTGAGAGTGCAAAATAGTATATTAGGCAACGAGGGAATAAAGCAGTGTCTAACGTCACGGGCAGCATATTGAATCCTGAGCGGAATGAAGGATTCTAGGATTAATTCCCGAGCGCAGCGAGGGAATTAAATCTTTAATTCCTGAGCGAAGCGAGGGAATTATGACAAGAATCCTGAATGTAGCGAGGGATTCAAGTCTGCCCAAGGCGAAGACACATTTATTCCCGAGGAGCATACTATATTTTACACACCTACTGCACAGATTACTTAGACGGTGGCAGGCGTCTGTAAGATAATAAAGCTCAGAAATATACCTAATCATGTAATATTGATACATAAATAAATATTGAAAACATACCAGAAGCAACAGATCCGAAAGTCAATTCACACTCACTGAACTACACTTCACGTTCACAATCCACTACCTACGTATTTTTCCAAAAAACGAATTGATCGTATTTAACATATTCAACATAAATAACAAAATACGATAAAATACTAGTCACAATGTCTTCTGGAGTCAAAATATTAATTTCACTCGACAATTTACGAAATGGAAGTAATAATCAATGAGAGAAAAACTTTTGCAAAATCAATCCGCGTTTTCTTTTTTTCAGTTTCTTTTTTTTATACAAAGCAAAGAGCACATACAGATAACTAGTCATACAGCCTTTTTACACTCGCCGGGAGGCGCAGAAGGCGAGTGTGGCAACAGTTTTAATACACACACAGCCATATTTTTTTTTTCTGAAAATTATTTTCTTAGTAGTTCACATGACATTCCAAATTCAAATCACATAATAACCCTTGGGCTATTAAGGATTTCCATACAACTTTAAATCCCTTGGGATTATTTTCTTGCTTTAAACGCAAGTTCCTTGATACATTATGTTGATATAATAATGCAGAGGTGTGTAAAATCCTTAAAAATAAGTGCTTACCTTTTCAATTTCTCTCTCGATCTGTTCGGCTCTCTCCAGGATAGGTCCTCTGCAAGCGTAGTCAATGCTCAACATCCGTTGGTTCACCGTCTGCTCCGTCAATGCTCCTTCCAACTTCATTTTTTAACACTTTTTTATTTATTTCGAAACAGCCAAATACAATTATTATGATGCCCAAAATACGGATGTATTTTTCTTCACGCCGCAAAAATATTTCAAACCATAGCCTGCTATTTCTTCACTTAGATTTTTTTCTTTACGCTGCTTAAATTTGAAACCAGAAGGATTTTATTTATGAGATGTATTTTTATTTTTGCCACAAGAATGTTATACAACTTCAATTTTATTTAAACTAACTAGCTTTTGCACAGATATTTAGAAATTATTATTGTTAAAGCCGAGTTTCTGCCACAACCTATTCTAGAGAAAGAGAGTAGAGAAGGAAGTCGTTTTGATTATTGGATGTAGTTTAATACCGGGTGTTAGAGTCGCTTCCCGCAAACCGATAGGGAGTTGTTCAGCCAACGTAACCGAAAAACTATTAGGTATCAGGGAATTCTTTCAGAAAAAAAAATTGCCCCCTCATACAAATTGTCTGATCGTGGTGGTGTGGTGGTAATGGTAATTTTGTACGGGGACGTCAACTTACGTTATTTCCTGAAAGAATTTCCTGTACCTACTGGTGAAGGTGAAAGTTATTAAATTTATTGACTGAGCAACCCCTATCAGTTCGCTAGAAGCTGTTCCTTACACCCGGTATATTTCGGTATGATTTTATTGGTATGAATATAGACATAGATTTACAAGGAAATGCAATGTTATGCAAATTGTAACAGGCGCGAAATAATACTGTTTGTATGTAAGATCTGCTTCTTGCTTTTATTTAAGTACTTGGTTGGTACTTACCTACCGTTGGTCATTATTTTATGATACAGGATGTTTTTTATGTCCTTCTTGTAGGTATTTTTTCCCTATGCAAGATTTCCTCAAGATAGTTGGCTTCTTATTTTATTTTACATGGTTAATTTATGTACTTATAGTGATTTGAACAGATCACTGAAGCACAAACCATCCTAGAATCAAATGATTAAGCCTGATTTATCTTGACTAGTCTGGGTAAAGTAACTAGTTACAAATATCATGATTGAGAGCCTCAAGTTCAACCACAAGAAAAAAACCGGTCAAGTGCGAGTCGGACTCGCTCACCGATGCTTCCGTACCAACTTGGGGGTATTTAAAGCGAATTTAGAACCCTCCCTCGAGCACCCAGACTTTTTTCACCCAAAAATATCAACTGGACTAAAAAGTACAAACTTAAGTTTGCTGTTGTCCCCATACTAGATATAGGGAGACGACTGCGAAAATAAGTTTGTAATCCTTTTTTTTTGGTGATATAATATGAACAAATTTACAGTTTTTAGATTTTTTGCCTTTGATTGCGCTATTAGACACTGCTTCCTTCTAAATTTCATGATTGTAGGTCCACGGGAAGTACCTACCCTGTAGGTTTTTGAATCTTGTGGAAGGCAAAACCTATAGGGTACTTCCCGGTGACCTAGGATCTAGAAATTTGGCAAGAAGCAAAAAAAAATCCAAAAACAAATATTTTTTTGGTTAGATCCCAAAAAAAGTATATTTTTAGTTTTAGGTTCCCTTAATCAAACAAACGTTCGTATCTTTTGATTGCTAAGACTTAGAAGTATGATTCTTTTACAGCTTCAAGACTTGAGTACCTATTCAGTATAAATTTCAACTTGATACATTCACGAATTCCTGAGAAAAAGGGACGGACTGACAGACGGATAGACAGACAGACAGACAGACAGACGGACAACCGAGTGATCCTATAAGGGTTCCTTTTTTTCTTTTGAGGTACGGAACCCTAAAAACGAGTAAAATAATAAAATAAAGCATATTTTCTTATTTCGACATGAAAGGTAATCCTTCTTATCCGTTGTGTTTGTGTTTGAACAATAGAATTATATTTGTACTAAGGTAGGCATAGAAATAAAGATTCGGAAAGAACCCTTTTTCAAACGGAATGTAATTTGATTATACTTTACCTACCTTACCCATAAAAAGGGCCTAAATAAATTATTGTTGTATCCATCCACGATATCTATGAAAACTCATCTCATTTTATATCAACCATCTCTTTTAGTTTGATAGGTAGTTTTATAACTTGCTAGGCAAAAAAATATGGCTACACTCATAGGTCCTCATCAGAATCCATGACGTCTTGCGTAACACTTATAACACACATACATAAAGTCATGCCTTTATCACTTACGTGGTAGGCAGAGCGTAAAATGCTTATTAAAAAACGTTTACACACCTCTGCATTATTATATCAACATAATGTATCAAGGAACTTGCGTTTAAAGCAAGAAAATAATCCCAAGGGATTTAAAGTTGTATGGAAATCCTTAATAGCCCAAGGGTTATTATGTGATTTGAATTTGGAATGTCATGTGAACTACTAAGAAAATAATTTTCAGAAAAAAAAAATATGGCTGTGTGTGTATTAAAACTGTTGCCACACTCGCCTTCTGCGCCTCCCGGCGAGTGTAAAAAGGCTGTATGACTAGTTATCTGTATGTGCTCTTTGCTTTGTATAAAAAAAAGAAACTAAAAAAAAGAAAACGCGGTTTGATTTTGCAAAAGTTTTTCTCTCATTGATTATTACTTCCATTTCGTAAATTGTCGAGTGAAATTAATATTTTGACTCCAGAAGACATTGTGACTAGTATTTTATCGTATTTTGTTATTTATGTTGAATATGTTAAATACGATCAATTCGTTTTTTGGAAAAATACGTAGGTAGTGGATTGTGAACGTGAAGTGTAGTTCAGTGAGTGTGAATTGACTTTCGGATCTGTTGCTTCTGGTATGTTTTCAATATTTATTTATGTATCAATATTACATGATTAGGTATATTTCTGAGCTTTATTATCTTACAGACGCCTGCCACCGTCTAAGTAATCTGTGCAGTAGGTGTGTAAAATATAGTATGCTCCTCGGGAATAAATGTGTCTTCGCCTTGGGCAGACTTGAATCCCTCGCTACATTCAGGATTCTTGTCATAATTCCCTCGCTTCGCTCAGGAATTAAAGATTTAATTCCCTCGCTGCGCTCGGGAATTAATCCTAAAATCCTTCATTCCGCTCAGGATTCAATATGCTGCCCGTGACGTTAGACACTGCTTTATTCCCTCGTTGCCTAATATACTATTTCGCCACGTCTAATAAATTATTGAGGGATTTTTTTTATTGTAATGTGGAAATGCGTATCGCTATTAGCGACAGGTTTTCAGCCCATATCGTCCAAATTACAATACACTGTAACCCTCAAAATCCCTTTGGCAGCTGGAACATTCTATGTTTTTCTATCACTCCCGGTCCAGCACAGAAGAAACGATTCGTCGATATAAATGAAACATAATTATTCTTTTATCTTTAAAAATATGGTACACTCTGTGTAGTAGAGCATGGATAGGTCTGTAACACTGCCGGTGATTCCCATTTGGCGCTCAACTATCAGTTTCGTTTGAGGTCTGAGGTTAGAGGTCACATCACACTGAGTAACTCCCCGAAACCCGTTCTATTTATTTCATATACTTACTTTCATAGTGGTTTGGTTTATAAATATGGCTTATTTTAAGGTGATATTGAAGATGGAAATTTTGGAAGTCACAAGTTATCAATAAACTGCGTGTATGATTATACCTATGTTATATACCTAGGTACAGTACCTAGGTATCTATATCTAGGTATATAACATAGGTATAATCATACACGCAGTTCTCATAACATATTTTTTTCATTAAATTTTATTGATAATCAATTCATTATTTTATTATGTGCAATTTTCTTACGACCATTACCTATATGCTTTGCAAGGCAATTTACCTTGCACAGGGTAGTTAAAGTGTATGTAAGGACGTTTAATAATGCTGACATATTTTTTTCTTAGTCGCAATCAATTTTTAACACAGATTGAAAAGTTCCTGAACTTAAACATTAGTAGGTTAGGTACCATAATATCCACTCTACTTACATCAGCTCCATCAACTAAATACCTATCTCACATTCACACACTCACGCGCACGCACACACACATATTCGGTAGCACATCATCTTTTTGTTGTTGTATTTTTTTTCTCTCACTCATTCAAAATTATTGTTAACATTCAAAATTAATATTGTATTTAAAACATTCTTAAACCTACCCAAATTCTGTTTTTAATATGTTAAACTTCTTAATTGGCTGTACTAGTTTATAATATTTGCATTGTTATCTAAGAATATGTGCTGTGAAGTTTGAAATAAAGATAAAATAAATAAATTTTCCTCACTACCTAGTAAATGCAGTCTAGATTAGGAAGTCTGCAGTATTATTAGCATAGGTAGAGAAACTCAATACCACTACGTTTATTATTATTACTTACGTGGTAGGCAGAGCGTAAAATGCTTATTAAAAAACGTTTTCGCCACGTCTGATAAAATATTGAGAACATTTTTTTATTGTAATGTGGAAATGCGTATCGCTATAGCGACAGGTTTTCAGCCCATCGTCCAAATGCAAGGCAATTTTCCTCACTACCTAGTAAATGCAGTCTAGAAAATATAAAATTAAGGAAAATTATTAGGAAGTCTGCAGTATTATTAGCTTAGGTAGAGAAATAGAACCCATGGTAGAACTAACCATGTAGAACTGAACAAGAACGAGACATAGACCGCTCTCTGTCGGATTGATGAGGAACTATTTCCACTGCGGGAGAGCATTGGAAGAGTTTTCGAGGGTTGGTTTGGTTGCTCCCTATTACTCTACATCCATCGAGAGATGGAGGGAGATTCGTCATGATCCTTAGGGCGTTTCTGCATTGGTCCGAATCCGAATATTTTCTGATCCGTACCTAAATGTATAACAGCTTTCACACTCTATATCCGTTTTATATGGAATTTTCACGGACATTCGGACAAATTCGGACATTTCGGATTCGGATATTATATCTAAGTAATTAGATAAGATAAGAAATTAATTACTGTAATTTGAACGGAAATCATAAAGTGATATGTTTTATATGTATTATGTATGACAATCCAAAATATAAACCACAAAAGAACACTCGTACCGTAAGGTGAGACATGTTTACATAGAATCTATATCAGATGTAAAATTAAAATAATGTGATAATAATGATAGCATCCACCCTGCAACATAAAATAAATTTATATGATTGACCTCTTTGCCCACGAAACTTTTAATATGAATATTTTTTCCATGATTTTTTCTAAAATGTGACGGGTATGTCATGTCTGGTCATTTCACACTTCACACGACATGACATTCACGCACATTCACGTGACAGTGACGTGACATTCCCTTCAAAATTCCCTTTTGTAAATAAAATCGCGTGTAATATTATATTTTGCTATTTTCGATTCCACATTAGAATCATTCAAAATATAGTAAATAACAAGGTCATATAAATAAAAAAAACTAAGTTATCGAAATTATACCAGATCATCATGAACATGAACATCTACCGATAAAAATCTTGGTGGATTGCCTACCTCTACGTAGGTACATTAGGTACATAAACGCAAGTAGACATAGACATAGAAAACTTTTATTCTCAGTTACAATTACAAAACACAAAGTAGGTACCTACAAAATTTTGAGTAATAATAATAATAAAACATTTTACAATATTAAACAGTATAGTATCTATTCATCAAATCATTAATTGAAGAGCATTGCTCTTGTCGGTTGAGTAGGTTAGGTAGGGCCTATATGAATAAACGCCAGGTCTCCCTACATTCCGCCTTTTTCATGACTTCCTTGTACGACATGACCTCAGTCTTTTCACTCATTTCACTTGTTACGAGTGACTCGGATAACAAGTAAAATCTTAGTCTTTCCGTTCACTTGGTCGATGTGACTTAATCTTGGCCTTCCCCTTCCAATCTTTCCTTCTATCTGTCTACTTCTATTTTTCTTTGTATCTACCTGATTATAACATACAAGCTAATTTGCACATCAGTGCCTCTGCCTATCAATCAGTGCTACTAAATTCCAATACACTAAAACTCAGGGTCCTTCTGCTTCTGCTTCTTGGGCTCCCGGGAAGAGAAGCAGCTGGTTCTAAGTTTTCTATCACTCCCAGTTAAGTATAAAAAATCTTATCTGAGATACCAAATTAATTGGACAAATCAACTTTACAGGCGAAACGCAAAGCCCTTCATCGATATCTTGGCTAATTAAGAAATGGTATCCCGTTCCGCGCAGCGTATCAAAATCTTCGGTAGGTTGTATGAAGTAGTACTGAATGATGCGGTTTCACACACGAACAGAACACAGAGACGGACGATGAGCAAAGCAATCACAATGGAGACAATCAACCCCAAGATAGTGAAGCTGCAGTATGCTGTCAGAGGGCCTCTGGTGGTACGAGCAGCAGAGATTGAAAAGGAACTCAAAGAGGCTAGTAATTAAGTGTAAATCCATCTACAATAGGCAGTACCGTCTTTACCATAAGGGCACACGGGGCACATGCCCAGGGCCCCCAGTATCGGGGGGCCCTAAATGCTGACGAGGACCGCCCTGGGTGCCAAGCACCAAATACTGACATGACAACTCACGCAGCTTAGTAGTTGTCAACAGAAGATTTTGCGCTCGCTTCGCTCGCGATGCATTTCAACATCGTCGCTCTACTCGCTCAAAAAGTTTCTTCGCCGTCTTGGCCTATTCGTAATAATATGATGATGCTAACGGTGGGTCGTGTCCATTATAGTACCTATACCAAATTCTTGTGTGCCCCAAGGCTTCAGCATAGTTTAAGGCGGCTCTGACAATAGGTACGAAACCATAACAGCTTTAGGATGCCCTCTGCGGGAAACGACCTTTTCTTCATCCCACGAAAAATTTACCAGCTAGTGCAGTGCGCTAATCAAGGAACGCTGCTCTCCATTCCCTATCTGGATTCACGAAGAAACGACCTAGTTACGTATCTAAACTAGTCGGACGCGCAGCGAGTCTTAGTAGGTGGTGGTGAATACTGGACTATTATCATGTATTTTATTTTCCAGCTTTAAAATCCGACTTACTTTTATAAGAACCTGTGTTGTTGTGGTTTTTGTATTTTTAAACTTTTTCAGGGCGCAAAAAAACCTTTTACGAAGGTGATCAGAGCAAACCTGGGAGACGCGCATGCAATGGGAGCGAAACCGATTACTTTTATAAGACAGGTATCCTGAAATTTATTATTCCCTTTGGCTCTACTAAACATGCTGATGTGCTTGCAATAAACAGGTCATCTTGAAAGCCCTTAATCGGGTAGAGTGAGAATTTAAATCCCTGTTGAAGTATATTTCTATTCAATTATACCTATTCCATTCCACTCCATTCCATTTCATTATATTCCATTCCATTCCGTTCCATTTTATTCCATTCTAATCTAAGTATTCTATTTATAATGTAATTTAGACACACAGTATAATCGTATCGTATCTACCGGCCTTCCGAGTATGACAGCTTGTGCACCCATCATAGTAAGTATATGGATTTTTTGGATACGAATTTAAATCTAATATGCATGAGTGCACAAACGCCCCAACCTAACACTTGCTTTCTGACTTACACTTGATTAATGGAGATCTTGGGTTGTTAAGAAGGATCAATGAATTAAAATAATTTCAGGTCCTGGCGTGTGTGACGGACCCAAAATTGATCTCCAATGGCGGATATCCGGAAGATGTGCAGCAACGGGCCAAAGAACTTCTAGCTGCTTGTGGGTATGTTAGGCATCATCATCAGACTGTGTAGAATAGACCATTGCTGGATGAAGACCTCCTCTCCCAAGGTGCATGCTATTAGCCCGGCTTTTATTTTCCGTATCTAGTTCCTGCAAGTCATCAATCGTAAATAATGTCAGGTAACCTAATCTTAATCTCCTATATCGATCCATTAAAGTAAGTCTACTAAGAGACGTGACCTTCCAAACAGCAGCTTGCATTGCACCACTAAAGTCCGTCATGTTTTTTTCACTTTTCTGTGTCACATTATTATAATGATACCTGTGGTGCACTCTTCGTAAGTTATCAAATCAAATGCACTATGACTGAATGTTGTGTTTATATCGCAGTGATCTGGTTAAATCTGCTATTTGATTGAATGACTAGCTCGTTCATTGAATGGCTACATTCAATTGAATCACTAGGCCGAACGTTGATTGAACAAGCGTCACTCAACGTCCAACTAGTTAGCTGATTGTAACATAGCCCTTTGAACAGGGCGAACGTAAAATCAGTCAGGTGATTCTAACCTAACCTAACCTAATCAAAATCACTCGCGTTTATTAAAATTTCGTGTTTTTTTGCGTATTTTGGGAAGGTAGCCGCTCGCTCGCTCCGCTCGCTCGGCTCCCTCCGCTCGCTCGGCTCCCTCCGTGTTGTTGTCACTAGCAACCTAACAACTACCTACTGACCTAGAAACATTTCTGGATGATGAGGTTTTCTTTTAGTCATTTAATTAAATGCCGTCATTCAATTAACGAGCTAGTTATTCAATCAAATCGCGTATTCAACTAGATCACTGCGACATTTATTATGTGGCATGATGTATTGTACGCAAACATAGATTTTTAAATCAAGTGTGTTTTTTTATTTATTATTAACAACATGAATGCTGAGCAATCTTGCCTTTTTACCAGCTGTAGTATTAGTGATTAAGTTTTACAAATAAGGTTATAATGTAATTTGTACATTTTATTTAACAATTTATTGTACACTCAAAATACACAGAACATTACATAGGGAATTAAGATACTACCGGTACTGCTTATTTCTAAAATGAAATGTCTTACAGCAGACCTAATCAGTGAGATTACATAAAACGTAACGCGTTGTATACTTGTTGGTAAATAAAGTTCTTATTTATTTATTTTATTTTTATTTTTTATAATACAGGCACGGTGGGTGAGGGATTGAGGACGTCTATGAGCTGTGATGATTATGCAATTACCTATACGTTGTGGTATTTCAGTGGTGGATCCGTCGGCGCGTATTCGGCGTCAAACGGCATCGAGAGGATACAGAAAGATGCGGCCAAATTCATTGAAGACAGGGATGGGCATCCAGCTAACCACCTGGATTGCGTCCTGAGCGCGGGAGCCTCTGCCGCCATCAAGAATGTTCTCGAACTACTTATCCAGACAGTCAATGGGAAGCCTACAGGTAAACTATTATCTTTAAATAAAAATTGGACAAGAGCGTGTCGGACACGCTAATATGTAGGATTCCAAAGCCCTATATGTTTACTTAAAACAACATTATTGTCTTAAAAATATGATTTCAACATTATACGAAAGCTATAAGGATCATTTCACCTTATTGACATATTATATATGTAGTTAGTTAAAACGGTTTTTCCTAAAAAAATTACAAACTATAAGTGCTTTACGTTATAGTTTTCATTGCAATCACAACTAAAGAGCTATATTCCATATGTTTTTCATATTTTTTGTATTTATAGTTTTGAAGATATAACTGGAACAAAGTGACAAATACTGCAACTTTGAATGCAGTTATCTGGAGACTGAAACAATTCAGAGAATTTGTTTCAAATAAACCTGAATTTTATTTTAAAAGACCTGTCTAATGATACCCCATTCAATATAGTACTAAAAAAAAAAAACCCCCCTTTCACTTGTATGGGAGAGAGTCCAAAAATAATAGATTTAAATTGTTTTTTTTTTACATTTCCTGATTTGAGTTAAATTATTGTACCTGTGAGAAAGATCCCCTTGTTCCAAGTATCCCTACCGTCGTCTAGCCTTACCACTGACCCCTTCATTCACATACCTACACTACACACTACACAACATAGCTAAACATTGCAGGTTGTATGGTCCCGATCCCACAATACCCTCTCTACTCAGCGTCGTTGGATCAGTTTGGCATGGAGCTGGTGGGATACTACCTCGATGAGGACAACAACTGGGGCCTGGACATCAAGGGACTTGAACGCGCATACAATGAGATGAGCTCCAAGTGCGCCATACGCGCTCTGGTCGTCATCAACCCTGGCAACCCTACTGGACAGGTGAATGATCTCAGATTTCTGTCATAGCTAATGTTTATGTCATGTGCATTCCCTCCTAGTTGTAATTATGTATTTCCGAGGTAAATATAAAAATATAAAGAGGAAATCTATATCCGCTAGTTAGGTCACATTGGAAATCGGTCACAATCAATATGTTCCTTGGTCACAATCGAGGAGGAATGAACCGTTCCGACACGAGTCGTTGACCTAGCTAGAGCTAATGATAAACTTATGATACAACATCACATCACAATGAACATTCAAAATTGGTTCTAGGTGCTGAAGCGTGAGAATATTGAGAACGTGATAAAGTTTGCCCGCGAAAGGAACCTGCTTCTTTTCGCAGACGAGGTTTACCAACACAATATATACGTTGGAGAATTTCACTCATTCAAGAAGGCAAGTTATTGTTTAAATTCCTTTGTACAGAGACTTTCGACTTTCTTTAGACTCTATTATAGGCAAGTAACGAAGAATAAAAAAGATGATAAGAGTTCACCCAGCAGGTCCATCAAATATATATTTTTTATTTAATAATAAGTTGTGTGCTGGTTGTTGTGTGGTTGCGCTCCCCCCCCCCCCCTCACACTTTTGATTGTAAAATCTTGGTGCAACCAACAGGTGATGATGGAAATGGGCGGAGAGTATGCCAGGAAACAGGAGCTGGCGTCGTTCATGAGCATCTCCAAGGGGTACATGGGGGAGTGCGGGCTGCGGGGGGGCTACGTCGAGCTCGTCAACTTCGACAAAGATGTGCAGGTACCTAAATCTCTATTATTAGTAAGTAAGAGTCTACATGGCAGCAAGAATAGCCATACTTCGGAGAGCATTCGGAGATTTGATTTGATCCCCTATATAGTGTAGATTGCCTGCCCACTGCCCAGCCCAGAAAGATGATGCCGAGTATTATTGGCGACCTGCAAAGGTCTATAATGGTTCAACAACCATAATATAATTAGTACCTAAATCAAGAAAATCATCAATTTAAAAACCCTAAGAAGTATAATGCAGTTTTATTTTCTCAGGCAAACCTGTATAAAGCTATTAGCTCCAGCCTTTGCCCCACGGTCCTCGGCCAAATCGCCCTGGACTGCGTGGTGAAGCCGCCGGCCCCGGGGGAACCTTCGTACGATTTGTGGGCTAAAGAGAAAGCAAGCGTGTTGGCGAACCTCGAGGCCAGATCGAAGATCATCGTCGAGAACCTCAACAAAATGACGGGCTTCAAATGTAACGTTCTCCAGGTGAGTAGATTTCACTTCGTAATCCATTGTCGATCGTTGGATGTATGGAACTTACTTTTTGGGCATGTGATCAGCCTGCAATGTCCTACCAAACCAACACAAAGACATTGTTTCCCCTCGGGAATCTAATCTAGAGAGCTCAATGCTCATACCTTTAGACCAGATTTTGCAAAATACTGTGTTTATAAGCTATGTCTATATATAGCATATTATATCTATTATAGTAAAATATTTAATGTTTTTTTACCCTCGTTATCATTCCATTTTCAGGGTGCAATGTACGCGTTCCCGCGGATAGAAATGCCGCAAAAGGCGATAGAGGCAGCAAAAAAGGCTGGAAAACCCCCCGACGTGTTTTATGCCTTTAAACTCCTGGAAGAAACAGGTAACCTGGATACTATAATTCAAGTTACCTACCTACTTTTCAAGTCTTATAGCCAACTGTAGCGTAGGACATCCGCTACTGGAGTGTAAGGGCGTTTGTGCACTCATCCAATCCATATTAGATTCGTATCCGATTTGGCCGTCCTATTGTGCACCCATCCATATCCGTTCTATTGTTTTTTTCTGATACGAAATGGATACGAATCCAATAGGGAAAAGTGCACAAACAAACGCCGCCATAACGCCTGAATAAATACTTAGAGCTACCTGTACTTAGACCTGCTTGATAGTACTCTAAGGCCTAGCACGCAGGGCGATTTTTTTCGCGCGAATTATTGGCATAGCACGCACTGCGATTTTTTTTGCGCGAATTAAAATCGCGAGTGGGGTGGGGGGGAATTTGTATGAGGAATCTCGCGCGTTTTTTTTCCGCGAGTGCGTGCACCTTCATACAACTCCATACATCACAGATTTTAGCGGAAAAAATTCGCGCTAGGCCTAATCTGGGTTCTAAATTCGAGTGACTTGAAGGCATGACCTACATGGTGATTCAACCTGCATTTGTCTTAACCTTTTCGTTTCTGTTTCATTGAAGGTATTTGCATCGTGGCGGGTTCTGGTTTCGGCCAGCTGCCTGGTACCCATCACTTCCGCACCACCATCTTACCACAGACGCCGTTACTCAAAGAGATGTGCGAAATATTCAGGAACTTCCATGAAAAATTCCTTGATGAATTCTCGTAATTTTGCCTCTTGTCTCAGTTGCTGTAAAGGCTGTAAAATCTACTGTAAAATGAAGAAATTGTGTCAAGATTGTGATGTGATGTTTGGTATACCTACTGGGTGTAAGGGACAGCGTCCCGCAAACTTATAGGGGTTGCTCAGTCAACGATACTGAACACATTATCACCAGTTTTTTTTTCAGGAAATGAAAAAAAAATAATTTGCTTTTCCATACAAATTGTCTGATCAATGTGGTCATTTTGTATGAAAAAGCCAATTTTTATTTTCATTTCCTGAAAAAAAATCCTGATGGTAGTTGTTCAGTATCGTTGACTGAGCAACCCCTATAAAGTTTGCGGGACGTTGTCCCTTACACCCGGTATAGAGCAATACATTTTGAATCATGTTTTTGGTCATTTCATTTCCTTACATAAAGATAATACATACATACATAATAGTTACGTCTTTATTCCTAATGGGGTAGGCAGAGCGTAAACGACCATTCCCACATCTGACAAGTTTTTCTGTAAACAGGTTTTTTTTGTATGGGAGCCCCCGTTAAATATTTATTTTATTTTAAGTTAATTGTATATTTTCAAAGAAATTATACAACTCAATGTTCTGTGAATATTTCAAGCGTTTACCTGTGTCATTTTTAATGAATTATACATACATACATAAAATCAAGCCTTTATCCCTAATGACCCAGGCAGAGCAAAAAACGACCTAAACAAAGGTCGTTCCGTTCTGCCACGTCTGACAAGTTTTGAGGGTTATTATTACAGATGATTATATTTATTGCTATAGTGACGGGAAAAAATCACGTTTATTGTATGGGAGCCCCCCTTAAATATTTGATTTAATTATATTTTTAGTACCTATTTGTTGTTATAGCTGCAACAGAAACATCATAATTGAAAATTACAACTGTCTAGCTATCACGGTTCATGAGATACAGCCTCGTGACGTGGTGATAGACAAAAAATCACGTTTGTTGTATGGGAGACCCCTTAAATATAATATATCTAAATTCTGTTTTTAGTATGTGTTATAGCAGCAACAGGTATACATGATCTTTTCAACTCTCTAGCTATTACGTCACGTCACGGTACAGCGATCACGAGATACAGCGTGGTGATTTTTCGTATGAGAGCCCCCCTTAAATAAATATTTGAAAATACCAACTGTCTATGTCTAGCTATCACAGTTCATGAGATACCCCGCGGACACAGAGAGAAAATTACGTTTGTTGTATGGCCCCCCTATTGTTGTTACAGCGGCAACAGGAATGCATAATCTGCAAATATTTCAAAACACGGTTCATGGGGTAGGTACCTGCAGGACAGACGGACGACGACGACGGACAAACGGACAGCGAAGTCTTAGTAGTAGCACAGTATAATTCAATAGTCTGATGTGGTAGTAGGGTCCCGTTGTTTTTTTACCCTTTGGGTACGGAACCCTAAAAAAACTAACGAATTGGAACAACAAAGGTGGTGGTTGGTCGGTAAATTCCTTTCCTATTTAGGGTAGGTAAGGTACCTACCTACCTAGACCTACCTAGTACCTACACCTACCCACATGGTATAAAATAATAACCTACCTAAAGAGCGTTGGTCACTTTTTGGTCCAGAAATCGTTAAATGATTTTCGATCTAGCAATGAAATTGTAGGTAAGGTTCTGCATTTAAATTTGCTGAAAATAAAGAACATTTTGTTTGAGTAAAGTAGCTATTCATAATTAAAATTAATTATTTAATTGTTTATAAATTAGGGATAATTTGTTATTTATAAAAAAATAAATAAAATATTGGAGAAATAGTATTTCACTACCTACATTCTTTTCCATGATTGCGTCACTTCCGCCAGCTGATTTTTTGTCGTGGAATGTTGGTTATCCTGCGTGCCAAATGTCAACGAGCTGAATATAAACATTGTATATACCTCGCGAATTTTTCCTGTTTTATTTACGTAACTTGTTCACTTAGTTATAGGTTTTTCTCGGTCGTATGCGTGCACAGTAGTTTCATTCACGTATTATTTGCTTCGGTAAGTGCTTGCGACGTAATTTATGAGTTTTTGCTCTATTGCTAGTCAATACGGGGTGATTGTGTAATCTCCCAGATAACCTTAGAATAGGCCAAATCGTTATCAGTTGAATTGGACTGTGTAGGTCTTGATCATTAAATACAGATCGTCCAGTGCGCAAAGTAGTCAGACGTCAATCTTTGTTTACTAATTCACAAAGTGAAAGAATCGATCGGGGTCTGCTTTCGCGGTAGGTACCTCTCCGCTCTGCGCTGCGTCCGTTCCGCCTATTACCTCTCAGTGTATTGAAATCGTGAAGTGAATAAATCTAAACAGTGTGATATAATTCCCGGTGAATTATTAACAGATTAGCAGCGTGCTGCGAGGAGTTAGCGGCCAGTGACGTGTCAAGAGGAGTGCGGTTGATTTCAGCATGTCGTCGACAAATATGATAAGAGCTGCCAGTCGCTTAGTGAACAACGCCGCGTCGAGGTCAGCCGGCGATTCAGTGTTGCTTACGTCCCAGCAGTGCAAGCAGCAAGCGAGAACCATGGCAGCTAAGGCGGTTACTCTGGAGAACATCAACCCCAACATAGTGCGTCTGGAATACGCCGTGCGCGGGCCCCTCGTCATACGAGCCACAGAAATCGAAAAGGAACTTGAAAAGGCAAGTGCAGTTTTAGTCATGTTTCTGTATTTTTCTTGACCACAGTCCATTCTTTTAGATTTTCTACAACTAAGTAACAACTGCTGGAGTCAGGATATCTGGTTTCTCTAAGAGTTAGGTTATCTTCTGTTAGCAGTGTTTTGTTTCAAGGTCACCCCATGTGTCAAAAGAAATGCTTGCCTTGCTTACACAAAAGATCCCCAAATTCCAATTCTTTTATGTTTAAATTTTTGTATCTGAAAAGCGAAGAAATAGCTGGCAGTGTTTCAAGTAAACTCTAATTCACTCAGTTTTGGAATTGTGACAATACTTTTATTGAGTCCAATTATTCAATTTCACTTCAAATAATGCAGTACATTTGCTGATACTTTCATCTCATATGATAGCGAGCGTAATCTGCAGTTGTATTGATTTTCACGCTTCGGTTCTAAAGCAAAACATATCTATTAAACCACTCGGCACCTAATAATTATAATACTTAGTCATATTTACCAAGTTGACCGTAATAGGGATGAGCTAAATGGTATTTTATTTTTATTTTACTTTCTTAGGGAAGCTAACAGCTACAACAACTTAGTATCAAAGTAACAAAAATTAAGCCAATTATAAGCTTCCACAAATAACAAACAAACTTAGATATAAGAAAAGAGTGACTAACGTCTTAACAGAAAAGCTACACTAACTTAACAACAAATTAAATAAATACACGCAACTTTTTAATTGTGTGTCAGTGACGCTGTTCAACACTGAACTTGTTAAAGTACTCGTTTGAAAGAACCTTTTTAATAACCTGATTGCTGCTACAGAATAGATCAATGCGACTATTGCTATTTAAGTTATTAAATAATTTGGTTGATCTTACCAGAAAACTATTTTTTCTATAATTGACTTTGGAGACGGGTACATCAAGTAAGACTTTATGGCGTAGATTTCTAGAGGGGATAACGAGGTTAATTCTGCTTACCAGGTCAGGGCTGTCAATCTTTCCCTGCGCTATGTTTGTGAGGAAACACACATCAGCTATGTTTCTACGAATATTGAGTGGTAGAAGGTGGAAGTGAGCACAACGTTCTTCATAGGGACGATATGGTAACCTGAATTTGTAAGTCAGGAATCTTGTAAACTTCTTTTGGATTTTTTCTAATTTAGTGACATATTTATTATAATAAGGGTTCCAAATTTGGGAGGCGTATTCAAGATTACTTCTCACATACGCACAATATAATACTTTAATTGTTTTCATTTTTCTAAATGATTTGGAAACCCTCATTAGAAAGCCTAGGGCCTTATATGCTTTGTCATAGACGTGGTCAATATGCGAGTCAAAAATTAATTTGTGATCGTGCAGTACTCCAAGATCCCTGCTCACTTTACTTTTTAGGAGTTCTTGGTTACATAGTTGATAATTATGAAAAGATGTCTGCAGTTTTCTAGTAAAAGAAATATAAAAACATTTAGATACATTCAGGTCCAGTTTATTCAGTTTACAGTAAGCATCTAGTCTATTAAGATCCTCTTGCAAGAGCAAAGCGTCATTACTATTGTTAACATTTTTAAATATTTTCATATCATCAGCAAAGAGGAGATAATTTGAATGAATAAAGCACTGGCCAATGTCATTAATAAATATGGTTCACACTACACACAATTTGATGAACTAAACAATGACACAATTACTGGAGTGGTTTGTGGCAACAGTCATGATTCTAATTAGGAAATTTTTATAATTGTGGCTGCATGTTTATCAATTTGTTATGTTAACTGGAATGGACTGTAAAATATTCAGACCTGTTTATCTATAAACTAAGAATCTCTTTTTATCATATCCTCATGTCTGAGTGTTGTAATCACCAAAAGTAGCTTAAGGGGTCTTGAGGCTGTCCAGTGTCGGGGTACATCAGTTCTGAGCTAGGTTGCCCCTGAGGTGTTGTACTTGATGAGCTCTAGAACAGTGCATTTACCGAACTTTTAAATTATTAGGTAATACAAACACAAAATAGATCATACATGATCATCCGAGTATAGTGTCTTGTATACTTACAAATACTATTACAAACACAAACAATAGAAAAGAAAACACCACTATGATTATCCTTTTACTGCTAAAACATTATCAAAATTTCCACACAAAGACCGCACAATGACTAATCCCTGTTTGCAATAGATTAGGTGTTTGGTAATCTTCTAATTTGGTCCAAGATATTACATAAGCCTTTGCAACCAGCCATGGAATGTAAACCTAGATACCTAGGTAGGTAGTCGTAGCTATATACATAAACATGTGATATTTTTGGCCCAAGTTCAGTACTGTTTAGGTTAATGATACTTTCAAGGTTAAATTTCAGTTTTGTGTATTGTATTAGGCATGATTTGAATGAAAAAATAAATATTCTCTCTTCATTCTTCTAAGCATACCTAAATTGAAATTATCTTCATTAAAATAAATAAATGTTTGAAATCTTCTACAGCTTCAATGTTTTATTCGCTACTGTGGTGGTTTTCCACTAGTATTTTAAATAATCCAATGGTGCTTATGCATAGATACTTAGATACCAACCATAGAACTGTTTGATTGAAATGGTTCCTAAATATTTGAAGACACAATATTCAATTTTATGTAGGTACCTATTGTGAATTTGATAAAGCAAGTACAGGACCTACCTACACTATATTAACAGATAAAATCTATCAATCTAAATGTTATCAAAACTAAGTATACTCTTGCAGAGTATAACAATGTCAAGTAGGTACTTTTCTCAACTGCTTCACTGGTTATCTATCATCAATAGGCTTAATGTCTCTATCACAGGGAGTCTTAAAATGACAATATTATTACATTATATCTATCATGTTATGATGCAAGTGCCTACCTACCTACCAGAAGTAATGCAATGCATATGTGTTTGTTTATTTTTTCATGATATGATAGGTTTATCTTTCCATTATTACTGAATTTGTTAAACAGCTAAATATTTGAATGAGACAGCAAAAAAACAGCTGATTGTAATACTGTCAAAGTGATACTACAAACCCAAAAAAAGGGAATGCTAAATGGTGTCGCCTTAGTTAAAGCAATATAAGCTGTTGTGTTGCTGTCTCTTTTTTTTATTAGAATTTTAGAAAGTGACAGGACCTAAGTTAAATAAGTTAAGTTGTGTCTACAACAGAATCAAAACCAATATTTTCAAATTTTTTGTTTCTTAGCCATGTTTGTGAACTGAGTTTAAAGCCTGTTCGTATTACAGGGTGCGCAAAAACCATTCAAGCAAGTGATCAAGGCAAACATCGGAGATGCGCACGCTATGGGACAGAAGCCCATCACCTTCATCAGACAGGTTAGTACTATAACTCAATTATTATACTTCTTTATTTTGTTTTTAATTAACCACACCTATTTTAACAGGAAAAAATGTAGCTTATCAGCCTGTATTTTAGAACCTTTATATTGAACAACAAAAACGTGGAAACACACCTCTGACCTCTAGATGTAAACTTAACCCTTGATTGTCTAAAGTCTGTGCCTCTATATGGAGACAGTTGTTACAACTTACTACAGAATGTTTAACAAATGTGCATTTAGTTTTTGTATTACATTACACAATGTTTTCAAGTTATCTTTACTAGAAATGCGGAGTTATTATATTAATTACAATTATAAATATTTATTGTTGTACAATTAATTTACTGTCAAGTAATAGTGGGAGTAATTATTGGAGATAATTTTACACTAATGACGTTAATTACTGCTTACGGCTGTTTAGCTGTATTATTTTACATACTTAAGTTTTTATCTCTTCTCTACTGATAGTAGAAGTGCAATACTAGATTAACTTTGTTAAATTAATATTACTAAACTCAGTGGCACACTTAATCCTTGTAGTTTGATGCCCATTGTAGTGTGTGTAGTGGAAAAAAGCTAAATATGGCGATTGTAAATGAAATTGTCATCTAAATATGGGCACGGATTCTCGACTCTTTTAGATTTGTTGACTCTTAAGAAGTATTTTTTTATGTTATACGGCGGCAACGAAGCATAAAGCCCACTATCACTGCACCATAGTCACGACTAGACCATAGGAATAGCAAAGTGCGTTGCACGCCGTAAGACCTACCCCGTGGTCCCCCCCCCCCCCCCCCCCCCTGGAAATCTAACCCAAGATCTCCGTATTGGGAGCCCATGGCTCAGACCGCTAGACCACGGAGGCAGTTTGTTGAATGAAGGCATGTTTGTTTTGTTGTAGGTGTTGGCTTGCGTCGCGGACCCTCAACTCATTGACACCGCTAACTTCCCACCAGATGTCAAACAACGCGCAAAGGACCTTCTGGCGGCCTGCGGGTAAGACATCAAACGAATGCTTAGTCTAGTCAGTGTTTAAATTCTAGTAGCTCTTATTGGTCGGCCAAGTGGAAGGGAGAAGGAGCAGAGGAAGTGCGCCTACTTTTTGGACAGATGCCATTTTGGAGACCAACAGCTGCAATACTCAGAAAGCGATACATAAGGCCCAAAATAGATTGGCCTGGAGACACAGCATTTTTAGAGCGACTTTTGATGGTCACTTTTCACTCAATCTTTAATCTTTTTGCCACGACACGCCGACACGAAAGAAGAAGAAGAAGGTTCACGACTGCTACCGAAGGTGTTTGATCAAACATCGAAGAAGAAGTCTGTATATAAAGAGTATTGAATACAGAATTGTTGACTTACTTGCAATATGAATGGATGGACCGATAGGGATCGATTGGTATCGCATATTCGTCTCGTTTGATTGTGATCATTATATCGTCATATAGGAACCTACATAACACTAAAATAGAATAATTGTGCCTGATCTTACACGTACAGTAACGTAACTACATAGTTTACATTGCCCAGAATAAGAATTCAATACCCAGAACAGAAGAAATTGGCCAAAAGCCAGCGTAGAAGTAGAGTACCGCTCCCCGCTTTACTATTTACTGGTTTATTCTGGTTTTGTACACAAAATGTGCGAATTGTCCATCAGTATTACATAAAATAAAAGCTAGGTACACATTGCAGTCTAAACTTTGTCTGAAGCGGCAAAAACGTCCTTTTATCACATCTAGTTTTGTCTATCCCGTATGGAATAGAGGCGTGAATGTATGTTTTTTCGATGGTTACTGACACAATATTTCCGTTTCAGTGGCGGCTCAATGGGCTCATACTCAGCATCGCACGGTATCGAGATGATCCGCAGACACGCGGCTGAATACATCGAGAGGAGAGACGGTCACCCATCCAACTGGGCGGACATTTGCCTGTCTTCGGGCGCATCCAACGCCATCAAGAACGTGCTGCAGCTGTTCTGCAACAACCTGGGAGGGAAGCCCTCGGGTGAGTGACAGAGACATCTATTTACTTTCTGTAGTCTCTCTTCTTCTCCTTCTTCATATCATAACTTAGTGGGTAAGGTAGGTTTTACTCCGCGAGAAAGAAACTAAGCTTAGTTGGACACTTCCAATCGGCCAACTGAGTGGTTTTATTTTTTCCACCATATCTTATTCTTTTCTTATCATTTATCTTATCATTCGCCAAATCTTATAAAGTCAGAATATATTTATTACTAATCTGTATTATTATTCAATTCAAAAATTATGATAAAAGCGACATTATTGCTGCATTGTTACTGATAGTTATCTTATCGGCTCTATCTGTTACCAACTTGTTGACTTCAAGGCAATTTATACTTGTAATTGGTACCTAAACCTACCCATTGTTCATTCTTATACCAGGTCATATCTGTAGCTAATGTAGCTATATACTCAATTGATGTTTTGTGGTTATGAATGTGTGCATACATACAGTAAACATACTCGTCATAATTGACGCAGAAGTGGTTATTCTCTAATTAAAAATTATGTCCTTGATGCATCATTCACAACCTCCGTTGTAATTTTAAATAGGTCCCATTTAACGTTGGATTTCGTAGTTTTTAAGTACAATTTAAACAAAGAAATTCTTCTGGAAAAAATTACTTTCAGTTGCTCACTGTCCCCGAAATAAATCTCGGTATCTCTTTCTCTATTTGATTAAAAAATAAATCTAAAGGCGATAGCATTACAGACAATGCAAGTACATATTCGGACAGAATTTATTTTCTAAATCATTCACCTTTCTGTGCCTCACTGGGTTCATAGCTATTTCTATAAATGTTTGTAGCGTCCTAAAGCAAATAAACCATAACTTGACACATATTCTGAAGCCATCAAAAGATTAATACGTCCTCGGCTGTAGCTACTAGCTAGGCGGTTCTGTGGCTATAATGCGGTCGTTTAGCGATAGTTATTGTTGTTTGACCTTGAAGGACCTTGCTAGGCCACGCTACTTTAGTATGCTAGACTGCTAGTTGAATGATCGATCTGCTCAACTGTTTGCGGAAAAAAAAGTAACAAACAAAGAGGTTGGTTTTTTTTTTGTCTGTAGAAAGTATAGTTATAAATATTGGCATGCAAGGTTGCCTGGAAGAGATCGCTTAAAGCGATTAGGCCGCCTTTGCGCACATTTAGTCATTAAGTTTCTTTTGCTGTACTTATGTTTGATGAGCAATAAAGAGTTTATCTATCTATCTATTTACATCGCGGATTTCTATGAGTAGAAAGAGATACTTTCCTGCAACGAAAGGTGGTCTATGCTACTAAAACATAACTATACAATACACAATAAGTCAGGAGGTATTGTTTATAGAACAACACAATACGGTGTGTTTCTGCCTCAGGTTTCTACTATAACATGCTAATTCACTACGGTAATATAGTTGATTTTGTGTGAGAAAAATTCCGCTAAATAGAAGATTTAATGAACTCCATTGATTGATTAGAATTCATGTGTCGGCTTTGACGATAAAATAAAAGAAATACCTGCAAACATATTAAATCTTTAGCTGACTTTTAATTCAACACTTAGCAACTGAAATGTAGGTATTTCAAAGAATATGACCATCTGATCAAACAAAGCGTCGAATAATTTGTATAAATTAATAACTTTGAATGTTTACTCTTCAAAGTTCTCTAAATTCGACTTACACTAACTTTTCTTTATAATTCCTACCAGCAACAAAACTAACTCAATTATATTAGCAATAAGACCTTGCTTTATGTGCTAACTAACATGCAACACGATTGTACCACGCGTTCTATTGAAATATGCCCGCGCTGCGGTATAGTTGTGCAAACAAAAATACAATACATTAGAAATTAGAAATTAACAAGCAGACACGGTAACAAAACAAGACATTCATATTGTAGACAATATTCTTCTTCTGTCGTATGGGTATTGGGTATCATGTTGATCGACCCGATGAACCCTGGTGTCAGAGTTTTTAAACCGCCTAATAGCACAGCTAATAGGCCTCTAACATGGTTTGTGTAACGACCGCTATCAATGACAGCGACCGGGACCGACGGCTTAACGTGCCCTCCGAAGCACGGAATCCTTTTTCTTCTCGGACAATCAGGTGATTTAGCCTGCAATGTCCTAACCAAACTGGGGAAAATCTCACAAGTGATAAATTAACAAATATCAACTTTGTGTTCCCCCCCCCTGGGAATCGTACCCAGGGCCTTCGGATCGAGAGCCCATGGCTCAGACCACTAGACCACGGAGGCAGTTTATAAACAATATTTTGACAACAGGATGCTATAAAATGTTTATAGTTTGATAACTGGTATCTTAAAAAGCCAGAGACCAGATAAACATAGTAACATGTTTTTATTTTTAAGATGTAATAATCCTTATCGCTATCACACGAGATGTTGGAACGTTGAACTGGTTTAGCTTCGGCATACGGTCAAGGTTCGTAATATCGACTATCGTGAAAATGCCAGTCACGAACCAAACCAGTATGCAATATAAATGGTCATTGATTTAGCTGGAATGGAACAAGAACATTACATGACATGAGTGACAAACATAACATGCAAAATGTAATAAACGTTATTTTATTTCAGCATTAAGCTAGGAGCGATAAAATTATATTGAATTTACGATACGATTTTTTCCGTGTATTTCCATTTACGCGACATTTTCTGTATATGACGAACACATGGTAGAAAACTTTATTTTTCTCTATTTACTTTATTTCGTGATCTGTATCAAACTGTAGCTGTATAATAACTGCGACGAAACCCAAATACTTCAAAATTACGACTAATTAATAAGTCTACCTGTGATTTTCTATCATGAGAGAACAGAAAGGGACGGCAATAACTTTAGGCAATATTTATAGTTAACTCGTGCCCTCAACGAATCGATAGCAATTTCTATTAAACCAACCAAATATTGCGTTTCCAGGTGTGATGATCCCGATCCCTCAATACCCGCTCTACTCGGCGTCCCTCGCGGAGTACGGGCTCGAACAAGTCGGGTATTACCTAGACGAGGACCACCAATGGGGGCTCGACCCTAACGAGTTGGAGAGGTCGCTGAAGGAAGCTCAGCAGAACTGCAATGTCCGCGCTTTGGTCGTCATCAACCCTGGCAACCCCACTGGACAGGTATGTTTTTAAGATAGAATGACAATTTAAACTAGAAAAAATACTATGTGCTTGAGATTATCGCAAAACAAGAATTAAGTGCACTATTATCTTCAAATAACGATCACTCAATATTCAGCAGCCAAAAGATTGAAAAACTTTAACATAAATTTTGTCAACTGTAATAGCGAAAAATTATTTTTCTTTTATTTGTTTATTGCTTACGTTTGCGTTGAGAAGCAGGTACTCAACGTTTTTTTTAGATACTTAGATACTTTTAGAGTTCTAGTTTCGGTTAGTTTTACCTACTATTTTAAAAGGTGGTTAACAAAGGTTGTCGCAGGAAAACTCTAAATATTTTTTTCTTATAAAATGTCCAGGTGCTGACCCGTCAGAATATCGAGGATGTGATCAAGTTCGCGCACAAACACAAACTGTTCATATTCGCGGACGAGGTGTATCAGGACAACGTGTACGCCGAGGGGAGCCACTTCCACTCCTTCAAGAAGGTACACAATACAGATGATGAGATGTCTCATCTCACAACTGCCGCTTTGCCATACTTGTGCGAGTTCGGCATAGTATACCTGTAGTGACGCACACAGGGGCGCGTGTAAACCATGTCGCACGAGCACGAGCCGCGCGGAATAGTGTGTAGCAGCCTTAAGGCTTAACTGCAGTGTTGAGATAAAACAACTGTACTAATACATGAGATTATTGCAGTGTAACTGATAATCTTTGGATCAAACAAAGGTTGTATTGTACTTTTTTTTTGGCTCATTTTAGTCACTTTTAGATCAGCTTTTTCTTCTTCTAAGATCAGTTAAGTCGCTTTTGGTCTACTTAAGTTGTTAAGAATCATTTAGGTTATTTTTTGACTATTTACTTTTGAGCTGTTTTAGTAATGTTTTAGACTTGTAAGTGGTAATACACTGCGTTTTGTAACCATCGAAATGCCGAAGAATGATTACCCCTGATATTCATTGCAAGTGGCCGTTGATACTAACCATTTATTTTATGAACAAATTGTAGTTCAAAATAACAAGACAAATGTTTTGTTTCCCCCCCCCCAGGTGCTCCGTGAGATGGGCTCCCCCTACACGGAGTCGCAGGAACTAGCCTCCTTCATGTCGGTGTCTAAGGGGTACATGGGGGAGTGCGGGCTGCGGGGGGGATGGATGGAGCTCGTCAACTTGGACCCGCAGGTCCAGGCTAACCTGTACAAGGTATGGTGGTAAAACATTTAAATTATCCTACTAATTATAATAATAATAAGGCATTTATTTCAGGCAATAACCCATATTAATAACATACAGTACAACACAGTAAAAAAATACAGTAAAATTATAAAATAATTATATAATAAATTATAAACGCTAAAGTTCATTACTCAATCACGTTTAAACCAATGGACAGATCGGGATGAAATTTGGCACACATGTAGGTTAGGTGGAATAGTAGTACATAGGCTTTTCACTGCGGAAAATCATTAATTTCCACGGGAAAACTCATTCAACGCGGGTGAAACCCGACATAAGTTATTAATAAATATAGACTTTTTGTACCAATTTAACAATACTGTCGGATGAGTCAATACTCGCCTCGCTCCTGTCCACTGTCCTGCGCCTGATTTCTCTCTGGTCGTGACAGTCAGTCTGTCCCATCAGAATAAGAGATTGAAGGAATAGAGACTGCGCACTTGTGAGTGCTTGTGTGTTGCGCAAATTTAGATGATTGATTGATTACAATTGACCGCCGTCCTCGAAAATCGATTGTTAAGATTTTATTTTAATAAATATTTGATTATTTAGTATTGTATTCCCCATGCAGGCCATCAGCGCGATGCTCTGCCCCACGACCCTCGGTCAGGCCGCCGTGGACTGTGTGGCGCGACCCCCCATGCCTGGTGAACCTTCATACGACCTCTGGATCAAGGAGAAGACCGCCATACTGGAGTCATTGAACATGAGGGCCAAGATGATCGTGGACACGTTCAACAGCATGGAGGGATTCAGTTGCAACGAAGTGCAGGTATTTTTAGTCTTGAATGAAGGTCATAAACCGTAGTATCTTTCTAAGGAACCGGGTAACACGCTCTGAGACCAAATTGGAGAGTTTTAAGTGGCAATAGACCATGGTCCACATCCGGTAAACCCTCCTAGACCGGTAGAGCTGTGAATCAAGAAGACTGCTGTACTGGAGTCACTGAACATGAGGGCTAAGATGATCATGGAGACGTTTAATAGTATGGTCCTCTATACTCTAAAAAAAATATATATCATAATTTGATGTTTTGTTTGTCTTTTTCCAGGGTGCTATGTACGCGTTCCCGCGGATCGAGCTGCCCCCCCGAGCCGTGGAGGCGGCCAGGCTCGCCCAACAAGCGCCTGACGTGTTCTATGCCTTCAAACTGCTCGAGGAGACTGGTAAGAGTCGATCAATCTTCCGCTCGGATTTATAGAAAAACATACAATGTTTGAACTGCTCTTCTTCCCGAGCATACCGTAGGAATCGCCTGATTGTCCGAGAAGAATAAGGATTCCGTGCTTCGGAGGGTACGTTAAGCTGTCGGTCGCGGTCGCTGTCATTGATAGTGGTCGTTAGACAAACCATGTCAGAGGCCTATTAGCTGTGCTATTAGGCGATTTAAAAACTCTGACACCAGGGTTCATCGAGTCGAACGACTTGATACCCATACGACAGAAGAAGAAGAAGAAGTAGTAGGAGACGATGGTCTCAGTGTAGACATTTGCTATGTAGGCAAAAGACTGGCAACTTGTCACTACAGCAATATACAGATCTATCTGAAGTAACATTCACAACTTGTCAGACGTGTCACGTGACGGAACAAACTTTGTTTAGGACGTTGACTTGACGCTATGCCTTCCCCAACGTTCTTATATTATAAATGTGAAAGTTTGTATATTAGGTTAGGTTTGTTATTTAATCACGCTTCAATTAAAAGACGAATCGGGATGAAACTTGGCACACATATAGGTTAGGTTCTGGAATAGGACACAAGCTACACCGAGGAAAAACCTTCAGGTTAAACCGCGGGTAGAATAGAAAGCTTGTATTGAATAAAGGGTTAATTTGATGTAAACTAATCCTCGTTTTCCCGTCAGGTATCTGCGTGGTGGCGGGATCCGGGTTCGGTCAGCGACCCGGCACATACCACTTCCGCACCACCATCCTGCCGCAACCTGCCTTACTCAAGGAGATGCTCGACATCTTCCAGAAGTTCCACGCCAAGTTCGCCAAGGAGTTCGCGTAGATCATACACCACACGATTACCAGACCAGAGATAAGTAAACAGTATATTGTATTGTTATGTTTAATAACTGTCTCGAGATTGAGAAAAAAATGAAATGAAGTTGCCACGTCGCGCTAGTGCGGTCTAACCTTACAAACTATATCAGATAGTCGTAATCTCAATATTGATTTCGAGGTAATATCGCGAGACCTTTTAATACGAATTATTGATCAAGTGCATTGCTTTCAATCTTGAGATACATTAATTTAAACTCGAGTAAAACAGTTCCGAAAACTAATTTTAAAAATGTATAGAAACCTGCCAGTAATTAATGATATCACTGATATGGAGAGTAACGCCACTCAAATACAAATCTACCAAAAATTGGTAATAAAAACAGAACTGCTGATATCAAAACAAAACACTGCCGTTTGGTTTTCTAGTTATTATAAATTTAGATGTTGTTGAATGCCCTCAATTTATGATTAGTATCCCAAAAATACGAATAAACGATATCGAGGTATTTCTTTTAGAAATTGTCTTTGAAATGTATCAAAAACTTTCAAAAAGAATGATTTATTGAAATAAATACAGGGCTGTGTGTTCAGAAATAACATTGGCAGCTATTTATCACACCCATAAAAAAAATAACCTAAAAAATATTACTACGCAAGCCATTGCACATAATATTATACAAAATAAACTGTTCAATAGATTATTTTATTACAACCATGATTACAACTAAGCTAAGGTGCCATGTTGATGGAAATTATTACTTTAAGTGTAAGTCAAGTCGAACGCTAAAGCAATACGACATTACTATTATTATTATAATAAGAATATGAATCGAGATCGAGAAAAGACCATTGATAGTGACTATTAGATTAGTAATAATTAGAACACAATCTTAGGAAACGAGTACCTAGACATTGGCTGTTAATCTGATATTGTTGTAGATATAATTTGTTTTCGTTTGACAAAGTGTTTTATCGGAGGTTTTGGTTTTAAAATGGCGTTAGGTTGAAAATCTGCGTCGGGAATTTAGTCCCCAATTTTAGAGCATGCACCCGCTCAATAAACATCAGAAGAGAAGAGTCTTATTTGCCCATTCTTAGTCTTATTTGGCCATATTTAGTCTTGTTTGGACTTTGCTCCAATTTGTTTTATTGTGACTCAATTTTCTAGTCTATGGGACGGTTGAGAGTTTAGTTCATTGGTCAAATTTTTAAATTAATTTCGTTGGTTATGAATTTTATTTTTAAAACTGCGGGTGTGTGCTTGTACGACAAATTATTTAAAAAAATGCCCTATTGTATATTCTTATTTACTTACTTGTAAGCTTAACATTAGTTCTAAGCTCAACCTTATGTAAGATCATCATTTATATTTGCATTTGAAATTAATTTGATATTATTTTGATCATATCGAGACAATAAGACACCAGCAGATTATCAAAGCTTAGCGAATATAGCGAACAAATTGATAGGAATCAAAGCAATAGGGTTTGTTATAGATGAATTTATGTATTTAATTCTGAACAGCGTGTAGTCGGCGACATTCCTCTAGGAATATCCTTGTAGTGGCTAAGATAAGATTTTTGTTATATTGTTATGTATTGTTACATTTAATAAATGGACAAAATTGCAATGATTTTTTAAATTCTAATATATTTACACACACAGAAACACGATCAATATTATATGACTTAAAAAATAGAGAAACTCTTTATCATTCTCTCTAAATTAATACAAACTCCTTTACTTTGCGTTTCATGAACTAAACAAAAGTTATTTTAGATAAACTGCATTAAAGTTAATTTAGTTTAGACAGAATCAATTTGAGGATATAAAATTACTCTTTGTGATTAGTCAAATGATAAGGAACCTTTAGCTAGGGTAGGTTAGGGTAATGCTAAATATTCATAAAAATACAGGATTATTGTTTCATTATTTTATTTTTACAATATTTTCAACCTAAAGTCAGAGGACTTCTAACAACTATAATAATCCCAATACAAAAATATTTCATCTCCTTATTTATAATATTGACAGATTTATACTTTTTACATTATATGTAGGTATATTCAATTCTTCAAGAACATAAGCTTTAGTCGTGTATGATAAAGCATAGGTTTAATGTGATGTGATTTTTGGAATACTTGACATTTCGATTTGGTACCATATCGGTCCGTCCACCCGCAGTCTCACTCGGATGGGCAAAACGCGCGATTACTATCTGGACTTACCAAAGTTATGTACATCACATGTCCGAGCACATAGTAGGTACATATTTACAATATAGGCTTGTATTTCAACAACTGTTGGTATCATTAATTAATTATTTAAACATTAAACAACAGAAACATTATCTCACACATTTATGGCAATTTGTCATTGAATCCCACAAAAATCTAATATTTTTTTTTTACCATTTAATAGACAATTATAAAACACAACATAGCTATATTTTACATAGTCTTAAATCAAAATAAATAAATTATTCTCTAGGACAGCATAATATTGCTTATTGTCAAATCAATTTAAGATTTCCGCAGGGCAGCGTGTTGCGCCCCACGAGTTTGAAAGTGTACGTGAAGGCTCTGATAATGTAATACGACAACCACTGTTACAAAATTTTTACAAATCTCTTAGCAGGTGAACGTGTGACGAAAGGGGGAACTGTGATGTTCTTAGTAGCTTGGAAGACTTTATTTAATAGGAAAGTCAAGATCTATTTCAAAAAGTAAAATAAACTAGCCCAAAGTGTCAATAATGTACTCTTTCCTTCGTCGTCCGTCCACACAACGTTATTATTATAAAACCATATATCACTCAATGATATGATTCAATTCGATTGGAACAATAAATAACATTTCATATAATCAGATTAAACTTAAAAACAGATAGAGCACAGTTATTCGTACGAAAAATACTGACACATAAGTACTACCAGAGTTAGTCTGAGAGGTCGAAACATAAAAATAATACTAAAGTCGAGAGACAACAAAGTAACAAATATAAAGTTAAATTACGCATAAAATGAGAACGATTAGTAAACATACTTTACAAAATAATAAAAACTAAAACACGGAAGAGAAAAGAAAAGAAATAAAAAAAAACAATCGAGATCATCTACACGGAAAAATAATCGATAGATCTCTAAAAAGTTAATCTACCCGCATCTAAATGGGACAGTTCGCGGGTCACCTAAATTACGATTTGGAAAGCCCCTAAATGTTCAATTCCATGAGTTTTGATATCCAGAAGCGCCTGAAGGGTCGCTTTAGCGCTAACCGCGCGGGGGCCACCCTACAGGGTTTAGGTCTAAACTTGCGTCTGGCGGGGGGTACGGACCCCCCGGGGGGCATCGGCTAGCAGTCTCTGTCTTCCTTGACCAGCTGTGCGGTGTCGTTGCCGGTGTCGGCGGCGGGGTCCAGCGCGCGCGGCCTCTTGCCCGCCCCCGCGCCCCCGCCCCCGCCCGCCCCGCGTGTCTCGGTGGAGGAGGGGGATATCACGGCGGATACCACTTTGTCTTTTAGCTCGTCGGGGACTTCGTAGATGCCCGCTGTTGGGAGGAAGAAGATTTTAAGTGATTAATAGTGTAAATGATTAGTTTACAACTTCATAAAAATCGTCATGGTGCTGCTGAGCCCCTCGATTGTGTTTTACCGAATCGATAAAAAAAAAACATTTTATATTATCATTCTTTTTAAGCTGTATAAGCCGACAACAGGGTTCGTCGGGTGGATATCGACTCGAGCGAGAATCTATTCGATTAAAGAAGACTTCTGTATTTATTTTCTCTAACAAGTAAGCACATAAAATCGTCAAAAACTTACGTAAAGGCGGTTCAGGCTCGCCAGCCGCTGTAGCCCGCGTCACAGCTTCATACATGGGGTTGGAGAAGTCTCTTCCTTTCCTCGGCGCCGTCTCTTCAAGAGTGTAAGCGGGTTCACCAGGCGCTGCTACTCCTCCGAACTCCACGTTCGAACCTTGTCTGAAGGACACGCTCTGGGAGGACGCTAGGCTGCCTAGGCCTCCGCCTTTGCCACTAGAAATGAAGAGGTTAGTTATAAAATTATACAAAATATGCAGCAGTACTGGCACCAATCAATACATCAGTCTGTCTATGCCATTGACACGAAAGAAGAAAAAGAATACAGCAGATGATCCAGCCGCTTTGGCATCTATCGCCATAGCGTATAGTACCTATTGACGGAGTTCCAGAAAAAAATAAGTAATAAGTACTTACAAAGGCTTCTTCCTGATGACGAACAAGTCCTAGCACCAATATCAGCAGCACCGGTACCAAGACAGCAGCCGACCCGCCGCCTATCGCAGCCGCCGCAGTCACATAGTACGGAGGCGCTAAAAGAAACTTGGTAATACTCACAATGGCCTCTCATCAAGACAGCCGCCGACACGCGCGCCTGTTGCAGCCGCAGTCACATAGTGCGGAGGTGCAAGTAGAATCTTCTTGTGGTAATACTCGGGGGCGCTAGAAGGAAGACGTTCCCTGTGGTAATACTTACAATGGCCTCTTCCTGATGACGAACCAGGCTGCGGCTGCTCCCAATCCTAACACCAGTATCAATAAAACTGGCACCAAAACAGCAGCCGACCCAGCCGCTCTCGCTCCCGTCGCTGCCGCAGCGGTCGCGCAGTACGGGGGCGCCAGTCCGGCGCGACACACGCACTGCAACGAACCGTCTTCTGTTTCTTGACACGTGCCGCCGTTCTGGCACGGGCATATCCTCGGGAGTGGGCGCTCGATTTCTACAGCTGTAAATAAGAGGTTAGTACGATTCTTCAGAAACATTTTTTAGAAAAAGGCACTTGTACTTTAAGTAGGTAACGGATTGGTTTGGGAGGTAAATATTTGGCCAAGAGATGGCGGATGAGAAAAGGGTAGCTACCCGGCTGGTCGGGTGTTGTGACCAGGACTCTGGAACTTGTATATCTGCAGATCATCGCTGAGAAAACTTCGAAACTGCATATTAGAACTTGTGTTTCTTGTTGTGGTGCCATCTATCGGCTACAGTGTGGTGTACTAACCGGCATCGCAGTTGATGTCCTGCGTGGCTCGTTTAGGCGGCGGCTGCTGGTCTGGACAGGCACATCTCCTACCAGCCGGCACTAATAAGCACAGGTGCGAGCAGGAGTTCTCCTTGCACGCGTTGCGGGAACCAGTCACTCCTGACGCGTTGTAGCGGAGAGGGTGGTATACTGTAAGGAAGTGGAATGGAAATTAGTACACTAATCTGATGGTTGCATATCTTGTCATCCATTTTTCCTTCCCTACTAGTCGAGTCTTTCTCTGGCATATCTGAGTTCTAACTCAGGAAGGTCAAGATTTGCAAATAAATTATTTGTGATCGAACTTCAATAGACTGAACCACAGGTTGTCGGTTGAAATGAAACAAACATTCATCATGTTCTAGATATCAGTTCACTCGTGACCATGATGCGTGAAACCGCTTCGAGATATCGAGGTAATAGTAAATATAATCATGGTAATAATCCCGTCCAAAATTACAAGCGAATTAGTAGTATTCATAGATGTAGCTTACCTTTCACAGCAGACGGATTGACTAGATCCTTGGAGATGACGAAAGGCACTCCGCGACCGAACTTGTCCTGTCTCACCAGCTCCCCAGTATCCCGCGTCACCCAGTACAGCGAAGACTCGAACACATCTAATGAGATCGGGTGTTTCAACAAGTCTCCCTTCAGAATGACCTTGCGACCAGAACCGTCGTGACGCATCATCTCAATCGTATTCAACTTCGTATCCGCCCAGTAGATGGCGTGGTCCATTGAGTGGTCGATGGCTAGACCGGTTGGGTGTCTAATCGATTCTCGAATGACAGGTCTTCGTTTGGAGCCGTCCATCCAGGCGATTTCAATCTTAGGTGCGGATCCTGCGTCAGCCCAGATCATTCTGCCCATTTGAGGATCAAGCACTAACGAAGTTGGACTTTCAAGTCCAGCTGATACAATCGCTCGTCTGTATCTTCCGTCAGTCCTAGCGACCATCACACGACCTCGTGGTTTCGAACCGGTTCTGTCGACTTCTGTCCAGTAGAGATTATCACCAACATAATCGATTGCAAGTGCTGTGGGTTTGGCGTTTCCTTTCATGTTCAAGTCTTGAGCGAATCCACTCTTGACCTCTCCTGCCTTAGCGTTGATCATGTACGAACGTTTGATGGTCTTGTCATAGCTGTCAGCCCAGAACACCATCTCGTGTATAGGGTCGTAATCGATCGCCTCGATTCTCTTCTCTGAGGTGATCACGTCGAATTCTTCGTTCTTGTCTTGGACAAAGGCGCGGATTTCTGGTCCGTTTGCGAACATCAGTACGACTTCATTTTCAATCGCCTTGCATACTCCAGATAAACTGTCAGCCAATCTAGAACAAGAAAAAATTGCATTTCAGATTTAGTATTGACCGCAAATATTTAAGAAGAAAGAATTATACCGGGTGTAAACGACAAGGTACCAGAAACTGAAAGAACTTCCTGAGTTGTTCAGTTTCGTTGACTGAGAAACCCTTATCAGTTTCTGGTGTGGTGTCTTTTACACCCCGTATGCACTTTTGCACACCATTATGATCTCTTCCTTGTTATCTTGCCTGTACCAAAACCTCCTTATCCACATAATGTAAGGAGATCACTTACTTGAATCCTTCTCGACAAGAGCAAGAGTAGCTGCCGTTGATGTTAGTACACAGCTGGCTGCAGTGATGCACTCCAGTCGCGCACTCGTCGACGTCAACACACTTCTTCTTGTCATTGGGCGCTATGATCCATCCTTGGAAGCACGTGCAGATGTAGCCTCCAGAGCCTGATATTGTTCCAGGGCCAGTTAGAGTCAAGTTTGTGCAGAAGTGCTCACAGCCACCTAAAAAAGATAAGTACAGGGTTTAAGACGCTGTTTCAATTCCTTGTTCACTCACTTTTCTATAACATTGCCAAATAGCATAGCAATAATGCTAGTCCCTATTTTCGTTTGCTTTTGATTCAACTTCTGTGGTAGGCTACTAACCTTTATCCATATGCGAGCAAGTGTGCGTGTGATGACATCCGAGTTCATCAGAAGCGTCACCGCAATCATCAGCGAAGTCGCACAGCTGTGTTCTATCGACACAGTGGCGGTTAGCACATTGGAACTGAGTGTAAGGATCGCAGGGTTTCACTCTCGCCGCGCAGAGAGTCATGTTGTTCTCGTCTGATCCATCGCCGCAGTTGTCTATGCCATCGCATACTTGGTACCTGTATAAGAGGAATTACACCATGAAGAGGATCAAGTAGATGAGGCATTGACCTAAAAAATCTTGCAAAAAGATACAAAAAGTTGAGTAGAAAATGGAAAGAGACAGTACCTTGGCACACATCTATGGTTGTCACAATGGAATCGTCGTAGTGTATCGCAGTTGAAGTTAGTGCAGAGAGCCGGCGCCTCATCAGATCCGTCACCACAGTCGTCTGTACCGTCGCAGAGGTCCGACTGAGACACGCAGAGATTGTTAGCACATTGGAATCTGTGGAAAGAAACATAAGAGTAAAAACAAGGCCAAGAAAACATCAGAGACTTGGTGGATATGGAAGATATAGACAACAAACCTGCTCTCCGGGCAGTATCTGTTTCCTGGGAAGCGTGGTGGGCATCCAATCTCGTCAGACAAGTCGCGGCAATCCCTGTCACCATCGCAGCGGAAGTAAGCAGCAATACAATGACCAGATTTACACTGGAAAGTTCCGTTCTTGCACTGGAAGCCTCCACATTCCATCTCGTCTGAGTTGTCGCCACAATCGTCTTCGTGGTCACATCGCCAGCGCGATGAGATACATTTTCCGTTGCCGCATTTGAACTCTGATTCGGAGCATTCTCTGTAGTTGTGTTGGCAAGTTGCTTCAGCTTCATCACTGCCGTCACCGCAGTCATCCGTGAAGTCACACAGCCATTGACGTGGTATGCATCGCTTGTTCTCGCAGGTAAAGTCAGTTTCAGAGTTGCATGATGGACAGTTCTCTGGTAGTTCATCAGATCCATCTCTGCAGTCATCTTTACCGTCGCAGAACAGCCATTTCGGAATGCAACGGTAGTTAGATTGGCCAGGGCATCTGCGCCAACCTGTCGTACAGTTCTTCTGTCGGCACATGTATGCAGGTTCATCTGAATCATCACCACAGTCGTTGTCAAAGTCGCACATCCAGAGTTTAGGAATGCAACGGCCGTTTTTGCACGCGAATTCTGTGTCTGCGTTACAAGGTCTATTGTGGCACATAGCTGGGTCTTCATCACTGTTGTCTTTGCAATCAGTATCACCGTCACACTTCCAGCTGTCAAGGATGCATCTTCCACTGGATTTACACTTGAATTCGAGCAAGGGACATTCGTGGGCACACTCTGCTTCGTCGCTTCCATCACCGCAGTCGTCAGTACCGTCGCAAATAGTAGCAGCAGGCGTGCAGTTCGTGTTCTTGCACTGGAAGGAACCAGCTCTGCAGTGGCGCACAGGACAAGTATCCGGCTCATCAGATCCATCCATACAGTCCTTTTCACCATCACATTTCCAGAACCATGGAATACATTTCTCGTCGCGACCATTACATCTGTGTTGTCCATTTGTACAGTTTGCGATACACGTCTTCATATCTCTTGCAAGGTAGAACTGGTTCGGACATGCGCATTTGTACGTCGTAGCGCCCTCTTCACCGTACCCTTCAATGTTCAGATAGCTGGATTCATGAGGTGGTGCAAGCAAACAGAGATGCGAACAACCTCCGTTGTTAGTGCCACATGGGTTTGGATACGAAAGCTGTCTCAGTGGATGAACGACGTGAATGTCGTATGGTCGATGTGTTGTATTTCTTAGAATCTTCACGTTTTCTCCTGAATGCTTGTGCGCCTTGCTTATAGCCTTTAGGTTCCAGTCAGTCCAGTATATTTCATCATCAAATAGACTGAGAGCGAAGACATGAGGAACTACAGAGCCTGATAAAACAACGTGTCTATGACGACCCTCCAAATCAGCTGAGCCAATGTAATCCAAGTGAGCGTCTGCCCAATAAATTCTATCAGTAAAGTAATCAATCGTTAGAGCATTCGGCCAGGCAATATCATCCTCCCAATTCAATATCATGGAAAAGTTTGATCCGTCCATGCCCAATTTTCCGATGTAGGCTTGTAAATGCCATGATGTAAAGTACAAGTAGCCTGTTCCAGGGTGAACAACAATCGCTCTAGGATCAGCAATAGCAGTTTTCAGCGTCTTTCTTCTGGTGCCGTCTAATTCTGATACGTCTAAGTTTTTAGAATGCCTGTCGAGCCAATAAAGTTTCCTACCAATCCAGTCTATTGCTATTCCTTCGAGACCGTGCGAATCATGTCTGATTACAACTTCTTTGGTTGGGTTAGGATCGGTGTAATCCGATCTGTAAATAGTTTTAGCTGATACGTCAGCAAAGTACATCTTTTGCTCTTTGAAATCAAAATCGATGGCAACTACATTCATGAGATCTTGATGGACTAGATTGTATAATGTGGCATCTGTAGACATGTTTCTGACATAGTATTTGTTAGTGAAGATGATCCATGCGGATGTGTTGTCTTTTCTCTTACAGGTGTGTTCGTCAGCTTCTCTTTCATAGTACTGTTCATTACACTTACAATAGTATGAGCCTGGTGTATTGGAACAGTACTGCGAACATACGCCTGGTGTTTCCACACATTCGTTTACATCTGCGCAAGCTTTCCCATCTCCCAAGAGTTTGTAGCCCTGGTTGCAGTCACAGTAGTATCCAGTAAGGGTGTCGATACATTTATGACCACATTGGTTAATCTCTAACTTAGCGCATTCGTCTACATTGCAGTGCGCAGGTTCGTCGGAATCGTCAGCGCAGTCTGATGCTTTGTTGCACACAAGCCTACTGTCGATACACTGGTCGTTGTTACACTTGAACTGGCCAGCTGGGCATGTTTTATTTTCTTTAACACAACCAACCTCATCTGAGTGGTCACCGCAATCGTCTTCCCCATCACATCTGAAGTGGTTTCTGATGCATTTAAAGTTCTGACACTTGAACTCCTGTTCAGTACACTGTTTGTATTGTGTATTGCAGTGTTTTCCTTCGTCGGAGCCGTCACCGCAATCATTGTCGTGGTCGCACACCCAACCTTGGTTGATGCAGCGTCCATTGTTGCATTGGAATTGATCTTCAGAGCAAGGTGTTGGTGTGGAACAGTGGTGAATGGTAGAGTTCTCATCGGCACCATCGATACAGTCTGGATCACCGTCGCAAAGCCATTTCCGTGGGATACATTGCGCACGACCCCAGAGCTTGTTTTCTTGACAGGTGTATTCGGTTTCAGCGTCGCACTTACGTTCGTTGCATTGGTGGCGGTCGTCTTCGTCACTGTTATCCAGACAATCATTGTCGCCATCACAGATGTAAATACGCGGAATACAGTTACCATTATCGCAGGTGAATAGGTCTCCAAAGCAAGTACGTCCTTCAGATTTGCAATATTCTGGGGGCTCATCGGCACCATCACCGCAGTCGTCGTCGCCATCGCAGTACCACGTGGCAGGAATACAACGGTGGTTGGGGCAGCGGAAGCTGTTCTGTGGACAGGTACGCTGCGCGCAATGTAGCGGGTCCTCATCAGAGTTGTCGCCACAGTCGTTGTCTCCATCGCAAAGCCAGTAAGGTTCTACACAGATGTTTGTCTTTTCACATTTGAGGTGATTAGCCGGACAAGTTGTGTTCCTTGGACACCGCTCATGTGTTTCGTCGGATGTAATATTGTCCTTGCACTCATTGATGCCGTTACAGACTTGTGACATGGGTATACAACGTGAGTTGAGACAAGTGAATTCTCCATCGGCACAAGGCGGGTAGACGCAACCCTCTTCATCTGAGCCGTCTTTACAGTCGTTTTCGTGATCACATTTCCATGATTTGAATATACACCGACCGTTGTTACAGCGGAATTCGTTTGGTGAACACGAGTGGTAGGCGCAGTAGTTCTTGTCCTCATCAGAATTGTCACCACAGTCATCATCGCCATCACAAGACCACATCCGGCTGATACATTTTCCGTTGGCGCAGAAGAATTTGCTCGGATCGCAAGTGATGTTCTTAGCGACACACATTCTGCCTTCATTGACGAGCTTTGTGTTGTCGTCGCACTTGCATTCAACTGTGTTATTAGGCGATGGATGGCAACTCTGTGCACAGCCTCCGTTGCTGATCGAGCAGGGGTTCACTTGACACTTCTGTCTCGCTGCGCTGTAAATGTGAATGTCTCTGGGTGAATCGTCAAGACGTTTGACCATTTCTACCATGTTAGCGCCGGTATGCTTTTCAGCTCGGTAGACACCTCGGAGCTGTAAGTCGGTCCAGTAAATGTAGTTTCTGTAGACTGTAATAGCGAATGGATAGATGGTTGCAGATATGAGAACCTCTCTGTCTGATCCGTCAAGTTTTGATCGTTCAATCTTCTCGCGCACAGCGTCAGTCCAGTAAAGCATATTTTCGTCGAAGTCTATCGTCAATCCACTTGGCTGAGACAAGTCTTTGTCAATGATTGCTTTCTTCAATGATCCTGCCATCGTTGTCCTGTAGATCTTGCCTGAAGTACCAAAGCGGCCCCAGTCGGTGTAATACAAAGTTCCGTTGCACGGGTCGACTACAATCGCTCTAGGACGCTCGACTCGAGCGATCATAACTAATTCGGTTCCATCGAGATTCATAGCATAGATAGAGTTATTTGAACTGTCGGTCCAGTAGATCTTCTTTTGAGTCCAATCGTAAGAAATACCTTCGGGGTTGATTCCTTTGTTAATGATGTTCTGAATGTTGGCATTTGTCGGGTTGGTAGACGGGAGCCATGCAATTTTAGCCCACGGGCGGATTTGCGTGAAGAATAGTCTGTTGTCTGCATGATCAAATTCCACTCCTACGACGTTGGTCAAGTTACTGATTGGCTTGAATGGAACGCTGGTTGATTTGGGATCCAAGTTGATAGCTCGAATTTCTGTTCTCGTAGTGAAAACAAGGTACTCGTCGAATTGAGTGTCACATTTCTTCGGATTGAACAATGACACTTGCCCAGTTGCGCAATCACAGCGGTAGGTGAAGCCCTTGTTGGATTCAGGCGGGTAACTGTAGCAGAGCTGGTCGCAGCCGCCATTACCAAGTTTCCGACAAGGGTTCGCCTCGTCTGTCGGTTGGTTGTTAACGTCGAATATCACAATATCCCTAAGCTTCGGCAAGTTCGTTCTGACCTTCTCCGGTAGTGACGTGTTACCAGGCAATTTAGACGCCTTGTAGATAGTTTGCAAGTTTCTGTCGACCCAGTAAACGCTTGTCGTATGAATCGCTACTCCCATGGGGTTTGGCAGGTTCGATCTGATGAGTTGTCTGTTGCCGCCGTTGTATGATATCTTTTGGATTTGGTCAAGTTTTGAGTCCACCCAGTAGACGTCATGCGTGAGCATGTCAATGGTTAGGTCTCTCGGGTTGGAGATGCCGGAAGTGATGAGGGTTGTCCAGTCGCTACCGTCAAGGAGAGCCTTTCCGATTCTTGGGTATTGTCCGTAGTCAATCCAGTACAGAAGTCGCTTCAACGGATTGACGGCCAGTTCACGAGGCGCATCCATCGTAGTCTTCACTATCACCTTTCTGTGTGATCCGTCCAGCCAACACATCTCTACATAATTTTCGTGCGGGAACACGTTCGTGAAGTAGAGATTACCGGCAACCCAGTCGATCGCGAGTCCTCGAATACCGTTAGAGCCGATACCATCTCGGACGATGTGCTGAAGCTCGGTGCCGTTCGGTCTGATGCGGAAGATTCCGTTCCACTGTCCTCGATTGAATTCAACCCAGTAGATGTAGTTTTCGGCGAAGTGTACATCGACGTGCAGAATGTGGTGGCCTTGCCCTGTGACCGGTACCATGGCCTCAGCGCTGCTGTCGAGACTGTATCCGCGGATGAGATCGAGTTGTGACACAACTGCAAAGGTCTTGAACGGCACGCAGTCGACTTCGTTCTCTTTGCGGTATCCGACAGAGCAGGCGCAGACACGTGAGCCACTTTCACTTGGAATACAGATCTGGTCGCAACCACCGTTGTTGGTTCCGCACGAATGATGCATCATCTTTCTCTTCTGGAAGACAGTCAATGATTTGAGGTCGCTCTCGTTGTCGATGATCACCTTGATGTTGTCACCGTTCGGTAAATCGGCCTTGATGATCTTCTCGTGACGAGGATCGAGGACGAACAATCGGGAGTCGAGTACGGCGACCACCTTCGGGTAGGAGATATCGTTCGCCTCAGTCAAGATCGTATTCCTGTTATTTCCATCGGCGTTTACACTGATGACACTGGCAGGGTACTGTGTGCTGAAGTAAATGATCTTCTTCTCAACGTCGACTGCGATGCCTTCTGGTCGCTCGATGGAATCTACCAGTATCACCGGGTTACTACCGTCCATGTTGGCCTTTCCAATCTTGGAAGGAACACCGTAGCCGCCCTCATCGGACCAGTAGAGTTTTCTGTAACAAAATACATTCTAACATTAGCTATGCCATTAACTGCAACTTTCTGTGCTGGACTGGAAGCGATAAAATATAATTTTCCAGCTGCTTCTTTTCCCGGGCATACTATAGGAATTAGTGAGCGAGAGGAGGAAGAGTCTCGGAGTATTAAAATTTAGGAGAAAGTTTCACATCTCATTATTATAAATTTTCTTTCTAAAATGACCCTCAAACTTTGTCAGACGTGACGAAAGCGCTTTATTGTGACTTCGTTGACGCTCTACCTACCCCATAATAATGAATATGTATGTAAGTAGTTACTGCAACTCACCCATCGGTAGGATCCAATGCGATTGCTTTAGGTCTGGCCACGGAGGTCTTGCTACCATCATTTGCGAGCACGATAGTCCGGTACTTCACCTTCGCACCGACGCGAACCACTTCAATATTCGAAGCCGCACGATTGGCGAAGTATAGATTCCTTCCCAGCCAATCAAAAGCGAGCGCTGAAGGAGCACCGACGATGCCGGTGTCTTGTCCGAAGAGCTCCGCCTTGAGGCCGCCGCCGTAGGGCATGCTGTAGACCGTGCAGTTTTCGTCGTCCTCGCTGTCTCCAGAGATTGATTGTAGCCAGTAAAGCATGTGGCCGGCGCGGTCGTAGTCCAGTTGGACTGCTCCTGGAACCAGATTTCAATGTTGAGTACAGAACAAACTTAAGACGAAGATTGAATAGGATTTATAGTTCATCATCAGCTCATATATGTCCTTACCAAGGGGCATGAGCCTACCCTGAATTTAGGGCGATCAGGTCGACGCCACGTGGACCCAGTACGGATTAGTCGACTTCACATACAACCTTTGAATTTTTTCGTAGTTATGTGCATGTGCAGGTTTCCTCATGATGTTTTCCTTTACCGTAAAAGCGCAAAATAAACGTATACATAGGAAATTCGTAAACCGAGAAAACATTGGTTCGTGGAGTGATTTGAACCACAATTTCCTGCACAGAAGTAAAGAAAAAAGTATATTAAGTCAGAAAGAACATTTACCTTGGACTCCAACAATAGAAGCCAACTGTCCAGCTCTTCCAGAACCATCTGGAGCCAAGTCAATGATTTGTGATCCCTTCAGCACCATCAAATACGACGTGTCCTCTGTAATGCAAAAAATATAATATAGAATGTATTCCGAAAAGTTTCGGTACCCTGTTTGTGAATATTCGTAAGTATGCATGCATACCTTCGATACATTTTCCATCAGGCAGCAGCTTGAATCCAGGCTTGCACATGCAAGTGTATTGCGTAGTCTTGTTGGGGCTGAGCAAGCAGATGTGTTCACATGATCCTGGTTTGCACGGCGTCGGGTACTGAGGCTGCAGGGACGGGTGGTGGACGTGGATCGACAATGGTTGTGAAATTAAATGTGATACAACTGTCTGGTTCGATCCCTTGAACTTATGCGCTGAAAGTACTCGGTTGAGCTGCCTGTCCGTCCAGTATAGCGTATCCTCGAAGAGGGTCAATGAATGTGGATGTAGGAGGTAGTGGCTTCCGGCGAGCACTTGCTGTCGCCCTGAACCGTTGTAGTTACAGAAGTCGATGAAATCTAGTTTAGAATCGGCGAAGTAGACTCGTTGGGTAGCCGTGTCGAGGGTGAGACCGTTCGGCCAGTAGATCTTGGTAGTGATGATGGCTTGGCGCTGTGTGCCGTCCATACCGACTCTTTCAATGCGAGGGTTTTCTCCCCAGTCGGTCCAGAACAGCCAGCGAGCGTTCGGCGCCGGGTCGAGGCACATTCCTCTTGGCTGCGTAATGTTTCCGGATAGTAAGGTTGTACGCGCTTTACCGTCTTCGCTTGCTACTTCGATCGTGTTCAATTTACTGTCGAGCCAGTAAATATTTCCACCGACCCAATCATAAGCCAACCCTTCGACTAAATCGAGACCAGAAGATACGACAACTTGAGGCTCGCCTCCGCGATCTAATCGCGAAATCTTCTTCAGCTTCATATCCGACCAAAATATCGTTCCAGTATGCATGTTCGACGCTGTGGCAACCACATTTTCCACATTAATTGGAACACGTTCCAAGCCTTGTTCGTTGAGATCAGCGACGAGGATGGAATGTCTGTTGGAGATGATCAAGAAGGCACTAGAGTGATTATTGGCTTTGCAGGAGTGTTTGTCTCCAGCCAATTGGTACCCATCCACACAACCACAGAAGTACGATCTCTTCACATTAGTACAGGTTTGTGAGCAAGCTCCAGGGGGGTTACACTCGTCGATATCTTTGCAGGTGTATCCATCGGCTTGTAGTTCTTCGCCTGAGGGGCAGAGACATAGTGGACCGGCCGGAGTTTGTTTGCACTCATTCGAGCATAGACCTGACTGGTGCTGGCACTCGGCTGAGTCACAGTATGCTCCTGAAACAAAAATATCAGAATTTTATGGTATATGAAAACAAGTTTCAAAACCTGTTCCATTTTAAGGTCGCTAACGATGATTTTCTAATGGAATAAGTTATTACAGGAGCCGTAAGGGATATAATTTAAGATGCATACCTTCGTCAGCACCGTTAGGACAGTCGAAGTTGCTATCACAGACTTGAGTCAAATTGACGCAGCGTCCGGCGACTCCTGGACATTGCCACTGTCCTGATGGACATCTGCAAAAGAAAAATAAATATGATCAAATCTTTCTACTCGCTTCGAAAAAATGCTGCGTCTTTTAAAAAAGGAGCTTTTAACATACCTGAACGGCGGAGGTTTGCAAGCATGTTCCAGCCCCTCATCGGATCCGTCACCGCAGTCATCATTTCCGTCACACACGTAAGCCTTGAACACGCAGCGTCCGTTGGCGCAGCGGTAGAAGTTGTTCGCGCACTGCACTGAGCCACAGGTCGCCGGTTCGTCTGACAAGTCTTCGCAATCTGGGGTACCTGTGAGGAAAACATTTCATTCAATAAAACATCACTCCATATCATTCAAAGGATATGGATCTGCCCTATCTGAAAAAAGGTGTCGTATAAAAGATCCATCCAGGGATTGGGCAGCAGCGTTCTCAATTAATATAACATCTTCTCCACTGTGGCACATGTCCGTTGCGGCTGATGATGTATGAAATGGAGTAAATTCTGAGTGAAAAGCGAAACGAAATAACTTACCGTCGCAGTACCAGGTCTTGGGTATACAAATGCCTGATGATTTGCACTGGAACTGCTTGTCTGGCTGGCACTGGTGCGGCGCCAGACTTGGGCAACCTGCCTCATCACTGCCATCGTTGCAGTCAGGAATGCCGTCACACTGGAATTGTCAACAATTGAAATTATTAGGTACTACATATTTACATATTAGTGGATCTGTGCATGGTCTAAAGGTCACAGCTTTGGGCTCTCGATCTGGTGGTCGTGGGTCGAATTCCTGCGATGAAGCACAAAGTTAACTTTATATTAACTTACCGCTTTGGAGATTTTACCCAGTTTGGTAAGGACGATACAAAGCTGTCTTACAAGTGAGAGTGCATGTGCCTTCAGTCCCATGTAGTAGTTGATTTACCATTCAGACCAGACAGATATTTTGGTGGTTTATACATTTGAATGGCTTACCTTGTAAGCTTCCTGTACACACTGATTGAGATCAGCGCACTTGAACTGGCTGCAGAGACAGGATACCGGTGGACAGCCCGCTTCATCTTGTTTGTCGAAGCAATCGTCATCTCCGTCACACAACCATGAGGCAGGTATGTAAGATGGTGATGGCTTACCTTGTAAGCTTCCTGTACACACTGCTTAAGATCGGCACATTTGAACTGGCTAGCGAGACAGGATACCGGTGGACAGTCCGCTTCATCTTGTTTGTCGAAGCAATCGTCGTCTCCATCACACAACCATGAGGCAGGTATGTAAGAAGGTGATGGCTTACCTTGTAAGCTTCCTGTACACACTGCTTAAGATCGGCACATTTGAACTGGCTAGCGAGACAGGATACCGGTGGACAGTCCGCTTCATCTTGTTTGTCGAAACAGTCATCGTCTCCGTCGCACACCCATGAGGCTGGGATGCAGTGGCCCGTTCGAGGACATGTGAACTGCAGAAAACATAGTAAAATGTCAGTTAAACATAGTGGAAAGACTTGATGGTATGTAAGAAATTTAATTTGTTTTAGAGAAATAAGAAGTGCTATAATACAAGGCGAGTTTCATATTCTCCGCAATGCAGCATTTTATCGCTGACAAAATCAATCACGTTCGAATCACGACCAGGAAAATCGTTTCTCGACGTAAAAGACGTGCGCATTACCAGGGTCCAGGAATATCTTTTCCGGTTGGCGAGGTTTATTATTCTGATTCTGATATGCGAAGCTGACAACCAACCTAATAATGGAGAGGCACCGGAAGAAGAAGAAAACCAATGTATCAATCTAAGGAGATCCTTAGAGGCAGAATCATTACTGAGATAGATTTATACCTGGAAGTAAGCGCAAGTCTTCTCCGCACAGTGCGAGCCTTCATCCGAGCCATCTCCGCAGTCATTCTCTGAGTCACACTTCCAAGTATTAGGTACACAGCGTCCATTATCACACTTGAACTGGGAGGAGCTGCAGGTGACATTGACGCAGCCAGTCTCGTCGGAGAAATCGCCGCAATCGTTCTCGGAATCGCATTTGAACGTTGCCGGAATACAACGCCCGGATTTGCACATGAATTCTGTGGCGCTGCAAGTCGTTTCTGCAAAGGAAAAGGTGCTCAATAGAAACTTCTTTAGGATGATAGAAAAAGCCGCAACGCTTTTGTCAATCTACTTACTTGTACAATTTTGTTCTTCATCACTGTTATCCAAACAATCGTCGTCACCATCGCAGACCCAACTCTTGGGTATACAGCGCTGGTTATGGCAGGTGAAGTCCCAGGAGTTGGGACAGGCCTGAACCGGCGGCTCGGAGCTGGGATCGGCGATACAACTCGTGCCATCCGGAGCTAACTTCTCTCCATATGGACAACCACACTTGACAGTCAATTTTTCAGTGTTGTTCCTCGGAATTGCGAAACACAACTTCTGACAGTTTCCGTTGTTCCTCGCACAAGGCTGCTCTGAATCAATCGCTTGCATTTCTTTGCTGTAAACCTTCACACCGTACAGTCTGTTCGTTTGTGGTTCCCTGACCATGATATCCTCTTGTTCACCAGTCAGCTTGTGCAGTCTCACTATAGCGTCTAATCTCCAGTCGGTGATGTACATGAATTCTTTGTGAATGACGATGGAGAATGGATGTCTTATTAGTCTAGAGTTGACAGTCTTAACATCTGTTCCGTCAAGTTTAGCATGCTGAACGTGGTCCAATAGAGCGTCGCACCAATAGACGCGGTCAGCTGTGAAATCTATAGAAAGACCATTAGGCCACCCTAGTGTGACGTTCTCGAATACGAGCAGGCCAGTACCGTCAGTATTCGCTCTGCTGATGTTTGCGGGTCTGTCCCATTCCGAGAAGAAAATGTAACCCTTGTTAGGATGGACTACAATAGCACGTGGTCGCTTCAAGTCCTTCAGAAGAGTTCTCTTGTATGCCACGTTTCTTGTTGATAAAACGTTTAGTGTTCCTTTCCTTGAATCTATGTAGTACAAGTTCTTAGAAGCCCAGTCAACTGCTAGACCTTCCACACCTTCATTTTGAGAAGCCAAAACAATTTCTTTCGTCGTTCCGTTTCTGTGCACTCTGTAAATAACATCTTGGAGCACGTCTGAATAGTAAATGTGTTCATCTCTAGCATCGAAATCTAAACCTACGAATCGCGCTCTTCTTGACACTATGGGTAAAATGGCATCGCTGAAACCTTCAATGACTGGATCTAAAACTTTTCCTTTGATAAACCTCTGCTGCGAGTACATAAGGAACTCGTCGAAGACGTTGCAGTTGCGAAGATCTTTGGTGAGACGGAAGCCAATATTACAAGCGCACCGGTAGCCGAGTCCTCCATTTTGTAAAGCTGTGACGATACACATCTGAGCGCAACCACCGTTATTGTTACCGCAAGGGTTGTTCACGGACGTCTGTTTCAAAGAATGTATGACTGTAATCGCTTTCGGGTCGCGAATATCTTTCGTCTTGTAAATTGCCTGGATGCTGGAAGAGCCTTCGTATTTGTTAACAGAACTGATTCCTTGTTTTGTACTGTCAGACCAGTAGACTCTGTCTTCGTACAGCGCGAGCCTCGCTGGACTGGGAACCTGTTGTCCTCTCAGCACGAGGAATCGGTGGTTGCCATCGTAGTCGACGGTTTCAATATAGTCCAGAAGAGAGTCGCACCAGAACACTCGTCGGGCGATGATATCAACTGCGATACCTGATGCTTTGTATGCTGCTTCTGATACTATAGATCTAGCGTGGGTTCCGTCCATGTTTGCTCGAATAATCTGAAAAAGAAAAGATCATAAGTCTCACAGTGGCTTTCTTAACTATACTTCATAAAGATTTGCTTGTCATATCTTACCTGACTACTGTCAGCAACAAACATAAGACCTAGTGTGGGGTCAAGAGCCAAATCAGCAGGGTTGGTGAGGTTAGAACCCAGAACGACCGCATGCCAGCGACCATCGAGTTCAAATACGTCGATCTTCTGTCCAATAGCGTCAGCCACGTAAAGTTTGTCACCGACCCAGTCAACTGCAAGGGCTACTGGGGCCCACGAGCCAGCGACGGAAATATCAATATTGGAATAGCTGGTTAATCCTGCTGGCACGCTTAGCTGCTGCGAGTGTATCTGTTGATAAAGAAAAAAATTTAGTCAATGTAAGTATTTGAGATGCATAAAAATGCGAGTTGAAAAATATAATGTACCAACCTTTCTCGTTTTAAGATCAGACCAGAAGAGCAGGTTTCGTTTGTAATGGTAATCTAAACCGGCTGCGGCGGTTGCATTAGCAAGGGGCGTTGGTACGCGTCCGTGCAAGTCCATACGAAGAACAGCCTTTTCGTACGCAAGGAGAAGTGCTGGAGCAGAATCTGCGTTAGCGACACAACGTTTTCCATCAACAAGGGAGTATCCTGGAGCACAAGCACATTTGTAAGACCCTGGTGTATTGACGCAGAGTTGGTGGCAGTAGCCCCATTCTCTGCACTCGTCTCTGTCTTCGCAGGTTCTGTTGTCGGCGGAAAGAGCGAGACCGGCAGCGCAAGCGCAGGCTCCTCCTGAAGGTGATGCCACGCATTTGTATGAACACTCCAAGGCAGGACATGATGCCGTTGCTGTAATTAAAGAACAAATTGAAAATATTATGAGCCGAACGACAAAACAGTTAATAAGTTAAAAGTTATCAAAATTATTATAAGTTTTCTAAACAGTTTACGAACTTCTGTTAATAACTTTCTTCAAAGATTCATAATAAACTTACAGCATGCAGCCTCTTCATCAGCATTATCCTCACAGTCCTTCTTCCCATCACAGAGCTGAGACCTTGCAATACACTTGTGTTGACCTCCGGGGGCCCCTTTCGGACACAGGTACTTATTGTCAGGGCAGGCGATGGCCGTACAGTTGGCCTCATCGGAACCGTCTGCGCAGTCTTTATAGCCATCACAGTGGTATGTTGCTGGTATGCACAGGGAGTTGCTACAACGGAACTGGCCGATGTGGCATGGTGGGAAATCTGGAAGTTGAGGATTAAATTACTTTCGATTTAGGAGAATATAATCATGCCTCAAGTACCTACTTCTTCCTCTTTAGTTTTGTTAAAACTCATTTTTATTATTTTTAATTTAGTAAAAGTATGTCTAGTGCACCAATTCTGGCCAGATGGGGAGTACCGGCTCAGCCCGTATCTGGAGCGCACTTCCGTTTATACCCATGACTACGCCATAGATTGCTGAATATGCAAATGTTAAACTTATACTTTATTCCACTCAAACTGTACTAAACTCATACACTACTTACTACAATGAGCCTCATCGGAGTTGTCTCCGCAGTCGTCTTTGTGGTCGCACTTGGCTGTGGCGTCTATGCACTTGTCTCCTGAAGAACACCTGAACTGGTCAAGTCTGCAGGCCAGCGGCTCCCCAGGGCAGTTCTGTTCGTCCTTGCCTGTTCTACAGTCTAGGTACCTGGAAATATTAAAAAATATTACTTAATTATGTTCTTGGTGGGCTTCGATAGAATGCATCAGCTGCTTCATTCTCTGGGTATATTGTAGAAATCATTAAAGAGACTAGGGTTCCGGTATATTGCAATTTACGCTGTACTATGAAATGTTCCTCACTGCGCTTATCTCTCTTATCTCTCGGCAAGAAAGGCCTCTGTAAAGACACCTTGCTAATGGTGCCTCGTAAGGAATATAGCAAGAGCTTTATGCATGCTGTAGTGTAGGCATTCAACTTACCCGTCACACCGCTTCTCCTTCGGTAAGCAAGGCCCCTGTGAGGACACCTTTCCGCTGGTACCGGAGGTCTCCACGCCGCACTGGAAGTCGTCCGGCTGGCACTTTCGGTATGCTGCAACAAGTAAAAAAATAAAATAAAAAAATTATATTTATTTCCAACCACAACTTAGTAACACATACCTGTTTAGAACAAATGCTTATGTAACTTTATTGATTTAAACAATGGAATATTGATGGAGTCTCAATCTCACTAGATGTTTACGGATTCAAACTTGGAAATCCAAGTGAAGTGAAGTATCGGATTTGTCTTAACTCCATTATTTACACGCGTACCTATGTGTTAACTTAATTGCTCTAAAGTTCTCATTAGAATTTCTTGACTGTGTTTTGCTCTGTGTGAGATGCCAAAAATTCTTCAAAAAGTCTGTATTACAAGTACTTATGAACCGAATAAATTTCAAGTTATGTGCTTCCTGTTACTACTTATAACTTAATTTATTTTAATAAGACATGAATGTTATTCTTACGGTACGTTTAGTACCTATACGTTAAGAATAACATTCATGTACTACTACTTTGTTAAAGCGAATCCCTTCCTCAAGCTCACTTGTGTTGTGAATATAATCTAACCGGAGCGGGCACGAGAATGAGATGCAAAAACCTGTGCTCTTGTTGCAAGTTGTTCACGGTAGGGTTGCAAAGGCTTCAGAATTTACCGTGTTCTGATAAAACAGATTTATCTTTATCCGACTTTAAAAAAAAAGGTGGTACGCTGATTACAATGTATTAAAATAGATGTTTAGACGCGATAAGGAAGAGATCCATTAAACTAAATGCGGTCGTTAATTAAAAATAATAACAGTCTTTGCAAACCCGGATGGTGTAGTGGATAGGGCGGCGGCCTTCTGTGCAGGAGGTCGTGGTTCGAATTCCACCATGTACCAATGTGTTTTTCGGTTTTCGAATTTCATATGTACGTTTATTCGGCGCTTTTACGGTGAAGGAAAACATCGTGAGGAAACCTGCACAAACCTACAAAGAAATTCAAAGGTTGTGTGTAATCTAATCTAGGATTGGGTCTGGTTTCCCTTCTGGGTTGCGGAGGTCAGATGGCAGTCGCTCTGTGTAAAAACAAGTACCCTCGTTCAATCCCTTAGATTAGGTAGCCGACCCCGAGAGATACGGGAAAAAGGCTAGGAAGATGATGAACAGTCTTTGCATCGAGTACTTTCAACCAATTTATCTTTCGGATGTCGACAGTCGCACTAAATTAAATGACATAGATATCGCAAAATCTGTTGTACCTTTGAATACGAACGCATCTAATATTTTGTATGGTATCTAATTACTGAAGGCCATTTTCGAAAAAAATACCTTACTGTAAAAAAAACACTATTATTACTACACGATGTTTTTGTTAATTTTACTATGTGGTAGTTTGCATACTTACGTTACGATCCCGTCGGCTATGCACGATCGGCGGGATACGTTTATACGACGGCCCATAGAGGGCGCCTTTGTAGCTTACATACAACACAACACAGGCTGCGCAGGAAATTCTTCTAAGCCGGGTTTAGCTACAGTTTCTTTAGCATTCTTGGTGTTCGGTCGCTTTTAAAACTGTTTTAGTAAACTTGAATCCTTGTAGTTTGACCGCATTTGAAGGATTTTTAAATACGACGTTGAAATCAATTTTGAGCGAAGCGTCTTCAAAAATAAATGCTCTTTGGATTAGTTTGTACGTTTTGTTATAATGTTGAAAATGATTGTTCGCGGGAAAATTACACACATGCTTAGATTCAGGAAAGCGAAAGCGTAATGTTGATCAAAATAGGGCCTTTGCTATTTTTACAGTTTAAAAATAAGGGTTATAATATAACCATCAAATTATATTGTAATGATAAGATAAGGCTTCAAATAATCATTATCATTACATATATAAATAAAGATACGCAGCTAAAATAGCGTCACGTCACAGACTTAATTGAACATGAAACAACCTAATCGTTGTAGTAAACAAGCAGTTGATTAATCATGTGATTAATCACATAATTTAATTATGTAGGTGGCTGAGAGCACCCTGTAAGTGGCTGAGATTTAGACGTGATTCTAAGATAATCTTGATTAAATTACTGTTTACTAACGATAAGATTATAGACTTCGGTTTACTTTTCATTGATACGAGTTGAGTAGTTGGATTTAGTGATATTAATAGGTACTAGACTAGGAAAAAATACTTCAATTATAGGCAGCTCTGCTTCTATTCCAAAGGCATGATATAAAGACCTATTGCGAGTAGACTCGATAAATAAGTAAAACGCCATAAAATTAGTACTTAGAGGAAGGAATGTCTCAGTGTATCGCATTTATGGCGTTGGGCTGAAATATACTCACCCTTTTGTTAGAACGTTCAGAGCACTGTCCTATCTATCATGATGTAATGGTCAAGCAGATTCAGTGACCCGAAAATAGGGTTTCTAAATTGGTCTACTTTATAGGTGTCCAAGTGTTACATGTGGGTGAATAAGCAATTGGTCATGTCTCTGTACTAATATAATAACACTATACATACCTTACTAGGTACTGCTAGGTATCTAAAATGATCCTCGAAATTACTTATAGGATGACGTGTAATAAAAGCCATTCAGGCTTTGCCTACTCTGTAAGGAATACACCCATGATTTTAAGTACGTGTAGGTACCTACTTAGATGCCTTTGGATTGAAATGTCGACACTCACTTCAAAAAAGTGTCTACTGAATATGCCTTCGCATTGATTTTACCAAATTTTTAATATACAACGTGTCCCATGAAAATTTAATACTCATTTGCATGTTTTACCATGATGCATATTCCGTATTACATATTCCTTTTTAAAATCAGCCGTAACGTAATGCATGCAGTCTTTCAGAGCCACTGGGGGAAGATTAAATGCAAATTTAGACCAAACATCATCCGACCTAGTGTTTTTAAGCGAACTTTCCCTACCCGTCCCCGAAACCATCGAAAAAGACCTGTGGCATCGCACGTTGACTGGTTTAAAGAAAAGGTTTGAGAAAAATTTAGAGGTCTAGATAGAGTGGTTGTGTTATGTGGATGGGTGGCCGCGAAATTGAGGCAATCCTCTAGAATCGTCTGCCTGAATGTAGTGAGAAGGCTTTGTGCCTCGTGTCGAGGATTACGTCTCCCGGAGAACCACTTCGCTCCTACCCTCACTGGAGGTAATGCAGTTAAATCCCGGTTTTGATCACGTTGTTTACTATAAAAACTTGGAGCGCGAACGTGATACAGGTAATCTTTGTCAAAGTTTGAGGCAGTAATGCCTCTGTGATCGAGTGATCTGAGCCTGGTATCTCGAAATGAAGGTTGTGGATTCGATCTCCATAGGAGTTTATTTTTTTTTTTAACTTTGTGAGAATACCCCTTTTATGGTTGGTTGGGCTAATGCAAGTAAAGTTATCTATTGTCTGACAAGTAGACAATTCAGTCCTTCGGGGGCACGCTGTCTCTGACATAGCTTGTTACACAATCCGCGTCAGAAATCTATTTTGGTAAGCTATTTAAAAAATTAAATAAAAGTTCATCGAGTAGTTAAGCGGTTGGACAACCCATATAAGAAGAAAAGTTGACTCGAACATTTCTCATGATTGCTTCGCCTCTAGGCTTTGGCCGAGCAATATCGTCGGAGATATAGTTAATTGAATGTCGGTTCGTCGGCGCTCTATATCCTCGAGTGTACAGTATCATTGTAAGTACAGCATTCGAGGGATTGCATCGTCCGCTGTATTCCCAACAGCACTGGGGCATGTTTCTACTACGGTACTATTAGACACAACAGTCCACTGCTGGACATGGGTCTCTCCAATGGGGGTGAATTTGGCATATTCGCTATGAATGACAGGCGGATTGGAAAGTGTTATGTCCATCGGGAACAATGCTGCCAATTCATGACATGCTTGGCAAGAGCAGGGAGGCATGTTTTATGAAACCATGGTAAAATTACAACATGATGCAAGTTCAATTCGATACTAGAAAAGATTGATTGACTAGTGGACTTTGCAATGTATGTCCATTATTTGATTTTGTATTGTGTAGATTCATATAATATTAAATATCATAATAATATTATGACATTCATTAAGTATTCCATGGAATCAATGTATTATTTCCAAGAAACTTGAACTTGTAAATTGCAGTTTTTTTCAAACTGTACGGCATTGACCAGGAGATTCGTTGTTTCTTATTGCGTTGATGGAACGAGGTCAAGATCCTCACGTATCACCTGAAGGATGCTTCACAGGCTGCTGTCACTTACAGGTGCAGCAAATTTGTTACAGGTGAGAAAGGGAAGCTTGTTTTGTTCTTCTACAAGGCTATTTGTTACAATCCTGGTAGTATTTTTTTATCTACTTGTTGTACTGCGAAGTAAGAAAGTAGGTAGGTTTAGTACTAGACTGGGAGCAATACGAAATCACCGCCAGCAGGTAACTGAGACAAAATGTAATGGAATTTATGCATAACTCAAAGTCCACATATTTCTGTTTGCCTAGCTTGTAAGATACAAAGTCATGATTTTAAATACTAAGTAGTAGTGGTAATAAATTGTTCGCCTGTTGGTCATCCATCTCATCATTAGCAGAGTTTGTCTTGCCAGTAATTTCAATTGCTCCTACCTACGCTCTTCACTTCAGATCGGAAACAGAAAAGCTCCAATCAATTTGTTTGCCAGCAAAAATAGAGCCGGGGTCGGTTACTTTCCCAAGAGCCTTTACACAAAACCCTACACTCAATACTTTACCTGCATGTATGTATATGATTGCCATTGCTGTTCAACTTTTTCCGCTTTTTACAGAAATTGTTAGCAAAACAGCACTCCCAGGGGCAAGAATGCCATAATTACGGTCTATTATAACTTCGGCATGTGGCGGGCGACGAGTGGCCAAGTTCGTGCTCGTTGAATGCAGATGTAAGCTTTTTATTGGACAAACTTCCCGGTTTACAGGTGAAATGTACCCACGGGAGACGAATGAAACTGGCATTTAAGAGAGTTACTCGTAGTTGGAGCAATTTGCTTATGGAAATAATAGTACGTAGCTGTAGTATTTCTTTTTCGTAATCAAATTTATTTTATCCTACGTCTATGATCATAAATCTTGTTAAAATTCCCTAGACTGTACAAAGTCAATTCTATTTTCCACTTCTACCCCGCAAATAAGTGAATCGTCTACGTAAACAAAACATCTCCCTAAAGCTTCCTTTTTTAAATAAGTAAATTCAAATCTCGTCTATTCGGCGTTCGGTAATCCGGCAATCGGCCCGTTCTGCGCGAGACAACGGATTTACATCGCTACAGCTGGATATCCGCAAGACAAACAAACAAAAACGCAATTTCCACACCATTAAAACTTGTCCACTCGTTGGAAGTTGCTTATCATCCGCCAGATTAACCTGATCCTCCTGGTTAGAACTTGTTCTTGCTGGTGTTAGAACGCGGTTAATTTTTTGTGCTTAGTTGAGGTACCTAACCTACACACTTAATTTTTTGGATTTGGAATTGGTTGCATTCTACCAAGCGACCATTTTTATTGTTCGAGGGGTGTTCATACAACGAATCTGAACCACTTTCACTAAGGATTTCTGCGGTGGAAAATTGTAACTTTATGGAGTTGTCACACTTTCAGTTTTCACATCCTACCTATCGACTCTGTAATTTATTACGTGTAAAATAGCGATTGTCTTCTTGTAAATGAGAAGATGATTTTATTTCCGAGCGAGTAACTTCAGATGCTAAACCGGTATAATAATCAAACTACTTACAAGATCTAAATGGAACGCAGCGTGAATATGGTAGAAGCAATATAAGTTTGGTATCGAAGGCATATCCGAGGTAGCGGGTTTGAATCCCAGGGGGCGCAGTTATCGGGAACTTTGACGTGAACTGGTACAACTTTTAATGTGGTTCCTCCACCAACAGCAGGACTCTGATGTGAGCTCATTCGAATTAGCCAGCTCCTGAACTATAGAGATGCGCGTTTTAAATCGTAAATATTTTTAATATTCTTGCTATAAGGAATATAGGTAATATATAGTACAGTTCCTATAGATTCTACTCTACATATATTTAATTTATTTATTATTTTTTTAGAAAAACTGATGAAAAAAACAGCAAAGGAGCGTAAGATCGTGGTTGCGTTTTTGTTACATTCAGCGGTCAAAAGCCAAAATATTTATGTCGCGATATTTTATAAAATACCGTAACCGTTACGTGTAGTACAAGATTTATAAGTACATTTTGTTAAATATAAAAACGTATCTACCTTACCGAAATTAAGTTTAGTATCGTTAATAATGATAACTAATAGTTAGAGCACAGTATAATACATGAGTCTGATAGCCAGAACGTCAAACTATTGAATTATACTGTGATTAGAATCTCGTTATGGAAAAAAACGCGTTCTGGTCATCTCTAGAATCATCCAGCTCCTGAACTTTCCGTGTATGGAAATCTGGTGTGGAATCCCCGGAATGAATTGTGTTGGGAAAATGCAGTCTCAAATGCGGGTGTAATATGCACGCGAGTGTAATTAATTGGATTAAAGTTCAGTAAACAGACTGCAGTTGATAAGCTCTCGGCGTTTGTAAAGTGGAAGATATTTTATAATTAGCATGCATGCGATATTGCAGCAAATTGCTGGAGCACTAATTAGCTTTTTCAATTAAATAAGGTGCTTAGGACAATGTAGTATAAATTTACTTGATTGCGAGAGTGTGAAACCGTGTGATGCGGTATATAATATACCCAAGGAACGATCAGCAGCGTTCCCTGTGAATAAAAAACTCAAACTGCCTTCCGCGGTCCATGACAATTGCGGAATAATGCGGCTGATATAGTTGTATTTTTGAGACTTTGGTGTGATTCTATGTGAGAAAAGGATTTCCGTTGGGTTGTTAAAGCGATGCGATGTCGCGTAGAACCAATAACCGTTAGGGATGGGGATGAGAGTTTTTCAAATGGTGGCCACGTGACCTTTCCTTAGACGCATTTCCTATTACGACTTACATGATTTTCTTCAGGTTTAACTTGGTAAGTTAAAGAGCAGTCTGATTTATCCAACGTGTGTTGTCTTTCAGATTAAAAGCGAGATGTTCTAATAACTTGACTTGAAAACTGTGTGTTTGGTCATCCTCTAGTCTACTGGTTACTGTTCTCCTAAAATCTGGCTCCTATTGTTTTTTATTTTATTTAAGTACTTACTGCAATCTGCTTCGTCGGTGCCATCTACGCAGTCTACATGCATGTCACAGCGGTAGTGCGGCGGGATACAGTACGTCTTGTTGAAGACATACTGGCCGCACGTCAGCTGGCCCGCCTCGCACTCCGGCGGTGCTGGAAAAAGAAAGATACAGGTTAGGAACAAAGATTATGGTGAAAATGGGGACTAGCTTTGGTTGAAATCTGGGCTTGAGCAGCTTCGAATCGAGCAACAAAAAAAATATTTACCAAATTAGTATCCGTTTCTGTTCTAAAAAAAAAATTAAACCCGAGAAAAACTATCAGCTATGATGTGTGCGGTTTTTCCCCTTCTGACTCAAGGTCACACCAGGTTAACTTTAGCCTATAGCTTGTGCTAGAGCCAATCGCAAAAAACAACATAGAGATACAGTTTTGAGCCGAGAACCTCAAAAGCGCCAAAATTACCCGACAAACAAGGAAACTAGGCTCAATCAGACAGTGATTATGGCCCAACCAGACGCAATCAGATCGTCTATCAACCTCGCGTCGAGTGTTGTTTTGTTCGTCGCTCAATCCCGAGACGTGCGATTGCAAATTGAGTTCCGGCCCTTATGGCGGATCTTAATCCGGCTGTGGCGCGCCGGTGGCGGCGTTACGCCGGTCCTGAGCGATATAGACGCCAGTTCTAAGCCTAATAATAATCAAAATAGTGACAGCTTTGGTAACATCAAAGGACCCAAAATTACTCGACAAACTGAGAAGCTTAATGCTCAATTGGACAGTGATTAAGGGCCAACCAGACGCAATCAGATTCGTCTATCAGCCTCAGCGTCGAGTGTTGTTCGTCGCTCAATCCCGAGACGGGCGAGTGCAAATTGAGTTTCGGCGGCGGCGCGCCGGTGGCGGGGTTACGCCGGTGCCTAGGTATAGTAGTAGATACGAGTCCTAAATCTTAGCCTGTGCTATTAAAAAATCTAGTCTTATGATTATGCAGATACAAATATACAAACAGATACAAACGGGCTATTGGAATGATCAGTCTTTTCTAAATAAGTCACGGCTGAAGTCTTCTTTATTAGCTACTGGCGTAAAATAAATAAATTAAAAAACAATAGAACTCTGACTGCAATTATTAGTCCTGAATCCTTGAAATTTCAAAATATTAACAAGCGGCCGGCGGCGGCGGGTAGGTATAGGTATAATACTTGCATTGCATCTGACCTGTCTTTCACCTTGTTACTGTAAGTAACTTGTTTTGCTTGGTTCATGAACGCTTAATAGATGCCCAGCCTCAGGGCACTATCGGAACTTTGATAAAGGAAGTGCCTGCAATGCAACCAAGGAGGTTATTTCGTTCGTTGTATATGTGCGTTTATTTTATTAACGGCTTAAATGTTACCGAGTTTGTTTGTGAAACTCAAAAGCAATTGGTTTTTTTTTTTAGCAGTTGATGAGACTGTGGGATGAAGAGAAAGCTACTGATGTAGTAAACTTTAAACGAAATGGGTGATGAATAAAGTTTTAAGTAATATACGCAATATTCCTTGCACACGAGAAACCGGACGTCCAACAGATTTCCCTTGAGTGGCTAGACGTGTGGACAGAAGTTATCTAGAGCTACTCCTAGAAATAAAACGAATTATAAACTGTTGTTGTCTTGCTTCAGAAGAAAACATAATTTAAATAAAAAGTGTTTTTATTTATTTTGAAATAACTAAACTACCCTACGCGGGAGACTTAAAAATTTTGAATTTGGAAGTAATGTTGTTCTACCTTCGTCTATTTCTCAGTTCCGGTTCTAAGAAGAATGTGCTGACCGTATCTTGTGTAGTTGGTCGTGCAGCCTGTTGGACCTGGTACTTGTTTTTCTGTAAGGGCAGCATTATAATTTCCGTGTTCTGCATGCTTATGCATAAGTAATTATGTTTCCAATTATTAAGAAGCGACCTACCAACCTGCCAACCTGTCTCTATTACAAAACCATTTCAATCTAAAATGCCCTCAATATTTGACAGTCGTAGCGAAAACGCAGCTTTTACTAGGCGTTATATGCTCTGCCTACCCCACATGGGATAAAGGCGTGACTGTATGCACATAACTCAAGCACCGCGAGAAGGATTACGGCAAGCTGTGTATTTTTCGCCTGTTGCGGCCGAAATCGCTTTGTGCTTGTGAAATGGCTGAAAATGTTGAAATGCGAAAATGAAATCCGCATACGGTGGCTGAGCGGGGATTAGAGGTTTAATATAAGAGCTACTTGCATCGCACTAGGACTTTATTCCGTTAGAGAAGTGATTCAGCTGCTACAGTAAAATAACAATAATCTAATGTTTTTCTACAAAGAACCTTCATTGAGGTACAGTTGACCTAAATGGATTATTTCCAGATTTAACCGGTTCTCTAAATCGGAGGTCGCCAATTGATCTTGTTCGGTGGAACATTCAAAAATGGCCGTCGATATATTTTACAGAGGCCATACAGAGGCCAACACAATTTCGAGGACAAAAGCTGTGATGTAAAAACTGTCTGACTGTATGTCTGTTGACAGTAGGTATAGGTAGGTACCAATTATATAAGTCATGTCATGGCGATCATGGCAATACTTTTTTATAAGTAGGAAGTATATTTTAGAAACAAATACAGAAAGTAATTTTGGCCCTCCGTAAAATGACTGGATTCGCTGACACCATTAATGTGAGAGCCAATTTTATTTTTCATATTTCGACCTATGTTCCTTGAGAAAAGTTGTTCAGTTTTATGTGTAGGTGTGAAACCTAAAGTTTGGTCAGCAATTGTTTTTCACTCACTGTATTTCAGATTTGTCATACCTAAGTCATAATCTTGCTACAAAACAACAATGTTTGTATGACTGTCACATGAATGCGGAATGTGACGATAGCATTAGTGTGAGGAAATGGTAGCTTAGTGGTGTCACTATCCGCTTCGCAGAGCTACGTTTGCGGATCCCATTTACTTAAGCCTGGAGGTGCGGAGTAACCGACACTTGTTAAGACTACTACTTGTATTCACACGAGTGTGTATTTGTCTTGGGGGAATTATAATATTACTAGCGAACCGTCTTTGCTCCTTTGCTCATACATGGAGGATGCGATGCCTTTTATACTGTTAAAAATAACTGTGAACTATACAAATTTAAAGGCAGCGACATTTTTCATTTACCAAATATTAACTAAGGTCTTGTTTAGTCTATGAAACTGAACTACTTTTTCTTTAGAACATACGTCGCAAATCTGATGCTTCCATAAAATAATGCAATCAATATTTCATAGGTAAAGCTGATCTTTTTTTACAAGCCCTTAAAATTACTTTGATGAATAAAAAATCTCGCTGTATAGGTATATTTGAGTCTTAATTGCAACCAAAAAACTCAGAAGTAACATAGACCACTACATTAACTGTGGGAAATTTCATTTTTTCCATTTACGTGATAATTTATTAGGCTGTGGTTCGAAAATCCAGTGATTAATAAACGGCTAATACATCCCACTGATATGACGCAAATATGCGTGTAATTATTCGCAGCCTAGCACACCATACGCCGCTTTGTTCGCTTCATCCAACGCTTTTGAGTGCTGATAATCGGGTATTGAAACTAATCAATTTAGTAGGCGGCAATGATCTAAATATTTATGATTAATTTGATAAGTTTTGCCACATACAATAACAATAACCTGTCTCTGAGATCTTTGTACTTATAAAAGAAGTCTAAAAAAGGTAAGAAGTATAATAGTTGTTTTATATCACGACTGCCGCTTTGCCATACTTGTGTGTGTACCTACACGCACATTGTGCGTGAGTTGGGCGTAGTAATCCTAGGGTTACGCTCACACGCGTGTCTGTAGGCACAACCACCAGTATGGCCGAGCGGCAGTCGTGAGATAAAAAACTATATCGTAAGTTGGTATATCAAATTCTATACATTAGGATATGGTGAAGAAAGGTGACCCTGACCCTCCTTTCTTTAAGTTGTCGATAGTAGAACCAAGATCTCTGATTCATACATCTCTGAAATGGTCAGTTGAAAGTTAACGCTTTACTGAAGTTAGCCTTGAACTGAGAGCTAACCAAGGTAGCTGTGGTTTGCTTCAAACTCAAACTCAGTCTAAGGAACTGCAGGTAACTCCAAAGATCAGTTTAGTAAAGTACAGTAAAGTATACGTCTATGATTCTGGGTTAAAATTTTGCTGAGGCTTTGAAGGGTTTAGATTTTCAAATCATATGGCAGTAAATCGATTCAAATATAAAACATAACAATTATTAATTTTTTAACTGTTTATTGTACAAAAGTAACACGAGAAAGACAGTACATAAAGAATGACGACACACAAGTACCGCTTAATATTTTATGGGTATTTGCAATATTTTTGCCTGCGCCTACTCAATTACTCATGAAACCTGAACCTAAATAGTTTTGTATGAAAGAACCACTATCATATTTAATTTCGAGTTATTTCATAAGTGAAAAATAGGTAAGTTTTTATCTAGTTGGTCGCAGTTTCCACCTGCACACGAGTAGGTACCGGTCACGGAGCGGCTGTCAATACGTCTCCAGCCCGAGAGCTGCGATACCATCGGCAGCCATTTTGCGATACTTTTCAATTCAGCTAACTGAAATATATCCTGCTGAGTCAGCGCCTGTGTCTACAGTTTGAGTGGCTTTTGTAGCCTTTTACTACGTCGTAGATGATGCTACGGTTTGTCGTAGAGGTTTGACTACGAGGGAGTTTTTTTTAATCAGTGCTACGAATACGATTTTATGTACTTTCTTTTTGCGCCACAGTTTCACCCGCAGTTTTATGGGTTTTCCCGTGGGAAACAGATTTTATCCCGCGGTAAAAAGTATCTACTTAATAATGTAGCTTTCAAATGGTAAAAGAATTTTTGAAATCGGTCTAATTGTGTTTGAGTTTATTCGTCCACGAGTAGATGTAGATTAATGATAGCCAAAGATAATTTAATTCACTAGATAATTTTCCGCGGTTCAAATATCAATTTATTTTTTGGAAAATCTAAATAAATCAGCGACTTTACTACGAACCAAAACTGCGTTGAATAAAGTTTATATTTCCACAGAAGTGGTTTATAACACATGTTCAAAGAGTAGTAGCAGGCCAGAATTTCCTACTAAAACGGCAGGTGACCTGTAAAAGGCGAGACTACTGGCACGATCGTATCAAGTCGTCCCCAGGGCCTCAGGATATCCTGGATATCCAGCCAGATACGTGATCTGTCGGACGAATCTCGCGGGACATCTAACCTGGATGTGTGACGATCTGAAACCGGACACTTTTCTTGTTTGCTCAATTGAATTAAAATTCTTTGTTTCTCTATAATAAGGGATAATGTGTTGACCTATAAAGGGATTCCTATTAGACTCGCATATAGCCACGACTGGAACTCATCCTCTCCCTTGTCGCAGTCTCTCTGGTAGTTGCACACCCACAGCGCGGGGATGCACTTCCCCTCCGTACACCGGAACATGCCGCTCGGACATATCTAGTCTAGTACTAGATAAGTAATGAGTAGTGTAAGATAAATAAACAAGGTTGTATACTCACGGCATGACTGGAACTCATCCTCTCCCTTGTCGCAGTCCCTCTGGTAGTTGCACATGCACCCACAGCGCGGGGATGCACTTCCCCTCCGGACACCGGAACATGCCGCTCGGACATATCTAGTCTAGTACTAGCTAAGGCTAAGTAATGAGTAGTGTAAGATAAATAAACAAGGTTGTATACTCACGGCATGACTGGAACTCATCCTCCCCCTTGTCGCAGTCTCTCTGGTAGTTGCACACCCACAGCGCGGGGATGCACTTCCCCTCCGGACACCGGAACATGCCGCTCGGACATATTGTGTCGCCTGTGGGAACAATAATAGGTTATTAAATGTGTGTAAAAAAATAATTAAAGACCACACTACGACATCAAAAATTAAATCCATTGTTTCAAAAACTACAAAAAATACAGAAAATCTATAAATAGATATTCCCAGAATCCAGAATAAATAAAATGCAGAAAAATACAACAATAAGCAAATGCATGTATCACACTGGCCACAAAAAAGGTAGGTGACAAGCGAAATCCCATAAAAAGAACGTGTACATTTGAACGTGGAACAATCGGAGACACAGAGGTAGGTATTATAGATAACGCAAGTTACGCAAACAGTATGAAACCAAGTGTGAAACTTTTTTCAACATAGTAGCTGTGTAGTTACTGGTGGTAAAAACGTCTCTGTTTACTCAGCTAATCAATCTCTTAATATGAGGTGCTTTTATCATTTTACGGGATTATTTAGCCATCTTTTTACTGACGTATGATAGCGGTGGGGCGCGATCAGAAGCAACTCGTCGAAATGTTTGGAACGGATTTTCGTACGCGAAGCATAATTTCTAGCAAAAATCTTGAGCATTGAATGGCTTTGGTGTATTCTGTCTTAAACTGTTTCTATTATGATCTAAAATTCGTTGATGCACAGTCAAATTCACTGATAAAGCTGTTTGCTGGGAATTGCACATACACTAGCGGTATCTACGCCAATGTATGTCTGTGATCAGAGACAACAATGGTCGCTGCGCCGCGCGGGAATAAATCGCATAGGACATTGTGTGGTGGGGGCTTTTGTCTATCATTGTCCAGGAGGATAATCATTTATTAGTAACACCATGTATCACTACACCGTTAGATACATAAAGTCTCGTCTCTCACCCTCAAAGACGCCAATTTTTGACGTCTACCATTTTGAGGGTTAATTAAAAAAAATGTCATAGTGTAGATTTGGTAAGGTATACTTTATTTCCAGATTTTTCATCCATAGATTGTTAGTAATACATAAAGAACTTAATAACTATTGTTAGCAATAATTAAACACACATAATAATAATATTGCCCTGGTAAAAATCTTCGCTTCCTTAATTGTTTTTATATTCAATTGTTTTTTTTTTCGCTCCCAGTCCAGCGTAGAAGTTAACAGTCAAAGAAAGTTCATAGTTTTTCGAAAATCACTGACCTTGTTGTGGATTAAAACTGAACGATAAACATATTACCAAAAATGCTTTCTTCTTCTTTTCTTTAAGTAATCGTTGTTGAAATCAGAAAACTGAACTTAATGTGAAAATAATTCGTTGCTTTACATGTTTTATATTACCAGTAAAAAAGTTACTGAAAATAAATAAATTCCTGTTTTAATTCAAGTGCTAACTACTGTAACGTTATGCTGAAAATCCGCATTGCTCCGAGTAAGTGAACCATCCCCTAGTTTCGAACATTAGTTCATTAATGAACAGACAGACAGCATGTATTAATTTGTTGTTTAGATACGTGCCGACTACAAACCGCTCGTTAAACTATGCAACTGCGGCTGCAATGAGAGAAAATTTAATTTAACTGAGCTTTTCCGATTCCGAAAATACCGACTCACATACAACAGATCAAAAGTCTAGTAAAAAGGTGCCTTCGTAACGTCGTCTGACATTTTTGATAGTTGCATACGTCATGAAGTCACGCCTTAAACAAATTAAATTTATATTTATCTGTACAAAATGACCCGCGTAATAATGGTTGGTAATGTAGGTACCCAGGTAAATACTTGACTGTTCGCGTCCATTTCCAAAACAAACGAGATTTAAATGAATATTAAACGATGATCAAATGCTCGTCAGATGAGCAAACAGCCGCGATTCAAAAGACCAATTCAAAAAGTTCCTTTTGTTGTTTATTAATAGGCAATGAATACTTTTAATGTAAAATGGCCAATGGAATAGTAAATATCGACCCATACAAATAAGAGACAAGTTGCAGACCGAAAAATTAAGAGAAAGGGCAACCCAAGTGTCGCATTTATACCTCTCTGTATTGCTTAATAGATCGTGTTTGGAAATGAAAATAGGTATTCCTATTTTAGGGAGGGGGGGCACCTGCCTTTCTTCTTTAGAAACCGATACTGCTGTCACCCATGCCGCAACTCTAACTTACTGAGCTATCACAAGTTTAAACAACTATATAATACCTATTTTTAATTTTAAAAGACACCTAAGTAACAACATAGCCTATTTCCAGCGTTTGAGTAGCGCCAGGAAATAATACTGTTGATAAAAATTGAGGAATGTTTTGTTCAATGTAGTGAGAAAAGTCCTATTTCACGAGCAACTTTCTGCGACTACAGCGGTGTACAGTATCAGAACGCTTCAGTAACACAGACCGATTGCTTCACAGATAAACTAAAGACCACTTTATGTTCCCCTCAAAAGAAAACCAAACCATTATTTTCCAAGTGTTTATTCTCAGATGATCAAAAGAGTTTGTGTATCGGAAAAAATGGAATAGAAAAATAAAACAAATAAACAATATCTAATGGAGCGAGCGTTTTCTACTTTTCTCACCGCTCTAGGATTTCACTGAAAGCTTGACGTGAAAGAAATTCGTTTCGATCTTGTTGCAACAAAGAACATGCTCGTATGTATGAAACGAACAGGCTCCTAGACTCCAATGAGCCTGTGGTAGCGAGTCAGCTGGTTGGCGCGAACGTTGAAAAACGGCGCCCAATCCTGCACGTTCGACAGTTTGAATTTGGAACACAGAATTTGCAGATTGATTTATAAGGCATCCTGCCACCAGCCAGTGATGTAGGTGACAGCAACGGCTGTTACCACAATCAGTTGTAGTTCGTGTTACAAATGTGACTTGTGCAGTGACGCACAAAACAATATATTTTAGTTGTGCCCGATACTTTTTATAAAAAGACAACATTTCTAAAAAACATTGGTCGAAAAATTAAAAACACGTAGGTACCAACTAAATTACTGCAATTAATCAGTCAGCTAATTGTATATTTTGTATAGAAGTAAAAAAATAATTCAACCCATGTTCATTACAAAAAGTCAATCGTTAGCAACAGCACATAGCAACCCTTAAGTATCAGTTACCAGTCACCACTGAGCTAATGTATGGAGCAGACATCATCCAAGCACTTTATGTCCCATTTAATATGTGTGCATGCACTCATATTCATACTAGTGGTCTGACTCGATTTGTTAATAAAAGAGAGTTAAAAAGTTAGAAACATGTCGCACTGGGTATTAATATAAAAAGAATAAGTTTTAATAAGTAATTACGCCAATATAAACCCTTTAAAATTAAATACGGACGAAATTCGTGCGGACGCCTTATTTAATTTTGGGGATATGTCATATGTTCGTGATGACTGTTCCATATACGCTAGTATAATAATATTTCAGTGCCAGTCACCCTATATTAATTCCAAAACCAACCGAATCACAAATATGTTTGCTATTCTGATGTCCCCATGATCGTATAAACAGTAAATATTGGGATATTTCCAAATATATTACCATCGAGTCTCTTTATCCACTCCTCTCTGATTTATGCCCATAATAAAATAAATGGGGAAGAAAAATATCCCGGTAACAAATACTCGGATCTAGATAGAGTCAACAAAGTCCTATAGATTTAGTGTCAAGAGGCGGAACGATGTATCAAAACCGGAGTGAAGTGAAACCTACCTGATGCGGGCAATGGGAGACAAAATCTTTTTAATCTTGAAATGGGATTGTTAGCTAAGAATTATACAGAAACATTACCACCTGTTATAGTCTCTCACAACCACAACATCCTACTACTGGATTTTTGAAAGTTTGGATGTTTGTAACTAAATCACGCTTCAACCAATAGTAGACGGATCGAGATGAATCTCGGCACACATAAAGGTTAGGCTCTGAAATAGGATTTCACTGCGGGAAAGCCAGTTCTAAATAACAATGAATAAGAAACATTGAACAACTCTCGGGACAAAAATAGAGAGTGGACTGTTGGTGACATTGATGTACCTTCACGATCGAGTTCAAACAGTACCGCCTAATAGCTCGTGCGAGATTGAAGCTCGTCAATCTGGACCAGCTCATTCGTTCACATTCATTCATCGGTCTGTTGAATAAAAGATGGCCGCCGTTCCCACGCGGAGGGACCTAACGAGGCGGGAAAATGGCGCGTATTAACGTAAATACTAGTCATCCGGAGAGGATACTCCACTGAGCCTTATTGAATTAAGGAGCACAAGCATAACAAGCTCTTGATTACATTGTTTATGGACATTACAGCATTCATTATATCCGAATGGTTTTGTATCATGATAGTCAGCAATACAAAACGAACATAAACACGGCCCCACGTCGGGCGCCAAGTAAGAATAAAACAATTTTATTTAAATGCAAGTGAAATAAAAATATAAGATCGTTTCTCGAGAAGGAATCATGAAAAAGTCCTTTTAACTAATTCGCATGATATTACGAAGGAGCATTCTGTGTTTACAGCCGGTCATCAAATTTTATTGGCTGTTTATATCGTTTCTCGTTTAACGTCGACACAATGTGCTGTCCAGCGGACCCCCCGGAGGGTCACCCCTTTGCCTCACCCCCTCTAGTCCTGTAAAGCCAGTTTTTATGAGCAATAACACTGACGCGCTAACAGGAAAACGTATTACTTATAGTTGTGCGCCGTGACTCGAAAACGTATTAGTTGAATATGTGTTTACTCTAGCCAGTAAATGAAAACACGGGATATTTGGATGAAATACGATTAATGTGGGATTCAGGGGTTTGGAAGATATATCTTGATTTGCTAAATTGGGCGAAGTTCTGAATTCTATTACCGTAACGACTGGTTGAAATTTGGCGCCCGACAAGGGACTAAACTAGACAATGCTTTAATAGGAAATAATGAACGTAACATTCAAAGCTATCGCAACTAGGAGTATACATCCGGAAATTCCACAGGATAATATTTCGGAAATCGAATCCACAACTTAAGATGGGCCTTGTACCTCTGAAATCTTACTCGCATTAATAAGAGGTAATTTTATTGTCGCCAGTTTGTAAGTAATGAAAATAAAATTGTAAAGTGGGTAATGGTAGTTTTTTTTTTTATATTTACAAACTGGCCAGTGATATGGGTAGTAAGAAAAAATCTCCGCAAAATTGAACCGGAAATATTTTACGACAACCGGAAACAGATCGCGCCACACCGAGCGCAGGAGACGACGACGATACTTCTCCGGGGATTTCCCCGGAGGACGAGAATTGCTGACTGGATAAAACAGGGTAACAGTTTAAATTGAAAGGACAAGAGTGTTTTATAGAAGCTCATTCATATCATAACATACATAGATTCCTAAAGTCACGCTTTCATCCCTTACTAGGTAGGCAGAGCATAAAACACCAGGAGTTTTCGCCACGTCCACGTCTGACAAATATTGAGGTCAATGTAATGTGTATCGTTATAGTGACAGTTTGTCAGCCCATGCATCGCCAAAATTACAATACGATTCCCATTTTCTGATCTCTACAGCATGCCCGGGACGAAGAGCAGCTGGAACACTTTATGTTTACTCCACCATGGAAGAAGACGGAAGCCATGGAAGCTTAAAAAAACAATCAAATTGTAAGTTCAAAAACAATATCTTACAAGAAAATAATAGACTGCAACTTTATTAAAGCAGTAAAGCTTATTATCGCATGGCCAGGCGGGCTGCCTTCGGAACGATCGCCTTGTTAGTGCAAAGTTGTTGCCACAGGATTGTAGCCTTTATGACCTCGGTTTACGATACCATTACGCGGAGAGGTTAAATGGGGTATTACTCCTTTAAAACTATGCTTTAAAATCTTCGGCTAATGGATTCATTTTCTTATCTCTTCTAATCGTGATGGGGTTTTAATATTTTTAAATAAATTCTATTGCTATCTGTCTAGCTATGTTTGATGCAACAGTTATGAATTTAATAACATTATTTATTATTTGTGATGATGATGATGAGTATTCAGTTCCGCTGTCTTTAAAAGTGGTCAATACACAAAACATGTCAGAACCCTATTAGGTAGTCTCTAACAATACCTAGGGTTTCTCGGGTTAACTCGATTTTGATAATTTTTTAGGTGACGATGTTACTCCCTACTACTGTAATGTACCTACCTAATTTTTTGGTCAAATATATGCAATCATTGATGCCTTTAGAACATTCTTTAAAAATACCCAATCCTTTCACAACACCACTTTTTTAATTGGTTCATAAAGAACTCGTCCAATATCCATACTTCCAACAGTTCCAACCAATTTCCATTATTCAGGGTTGGTGATAGAATCTGCTCCTCCAATGGTTTCTAATTACCCCTGGCTTTAAAGGTCGTTCTTACATAGAACGACACGATGCGCGGATCCGATGTGGAAGACCCAAAGAAACCTGGTATCAGAGGTTTTAAACCGCCTAAAAGCTCAACTAATCAGCGGTTCTGATCTGACATAGTTTGTGTAACGACCGCTATCAAAGATAGCGACCGGGACCGACGAAGTTCTTCGGGCCTATTTTATATTCCTCTATGGTGAAACAAACAAACAAAAACAACGTTTGAATGCATTTTGTACAAAATGTGTGTAATTTTTGCCCTATTTGCAACATGGGCGATATCGGCTGATTGTCTGTTAAAAAGACGATTTCTTGCGTATTTTTATACAAACTGACAAGTTTCATGCCAGGTTTCTCCTGGATTTTCTTCGACACTATAACATGAAGATCGTATCTCTAAATCGGATCGTCGAGTCTGATCGCGAGTAAGCTCCTTAATAGCGCCCACACCGTTTGCTATCACTTTCGGAATCTCTTTTTATGAACCCTTAATGGCAATTAGCTTATGCTCGTGAAATTAAATATTAAATTTAATTATAGATAACTGTAATTAATAGGTAAATGTTTGAGGAGAATATTAAAACTGAATTTAAAATTGTTTGGGGTATGCATAATCCTATATGTGCTATTCAATGTGCTAATCATAATAAACACTCGTAAACAGCATGGTTGAGCGCCTCGGAGGGTAGGCAGGCACAACTACTACGATTCTTCTACGAAACTTTTTCGCTTCCTCCACTTTGTTTTCTTCCTTCACAAGAATTTTATTTATAAATGCTTAAATTTTAGCAACTTTAGGCACAGCTCCAAATGTGCTCCTCAATCAGGAGAATTTTAAACTTATACTTAGAGAAATTTACATTTTCGGGTTGGAAATAATATTACAAAAGGTTTTATATAAGCAAGCTTGACAACAGAATCAGAATTAGAATTTAATTTATATTTATTGCAATCTCTGCCTTTATTCCAATTTAATTTATTGCAAATTCCAACCTAAATTAATTTCCACCTTTTATTGCTTTAAATTGGTAAAAATAAAAGTAGCTTCTCATAAAATATATCTGGCTAAAGTTGTTGGGAAAAGTGTGTATGGAAAAAACACTCTTTCGCCAGAAATGCAAGGAATTGGAAAATACCTATACTCTCAATAATGGTTGGTAACGGGTAAACCAGAAGAAAAAGAACTATTTCTTAACGCCTTCCTCTTTACGAAAGATTTCCGGTATTGTCAGCGGTTGTAGCCAAACTGCCTATCTCACAACCACACACTTGAACAGCTAGCCTAGTTTAGTATGTGTTGTAAAACAACAGAACTAACAGGCAAGATTTATCCGCTGCCATGATGCCATGGCGGCTTCCGTTCCGACGCACTTTCCGGCTTGGGGTGATCTGGTGCAGGCGTCATAAGGAAACTACTCTTAACAGCATGAAATTTTTCCATTCTGAATGGATATAATAAAAACTTTTTAGTAGCTGTTTCTTTCTTCGGCAGACTGCAAGTCGAATCTGTAGGTAATTTTTAAGCTCTCTCTGTGTCAGCCGAAAAGACTGCAGTTGATTTTCTAACTAGTTTATTTTCTAAAAGAAAGTCATAAATAACTACAACCACCTTATATTTGGTTAAGAAAAGTCTCAACCAAAATCCAACTTTTGCTTTGCCACTAAAATTGATTTTTGTCGCTGTTTGTCAACCTTTATCAAAATTGAGACCAGATAAATTAGCAAGATTCACCTACCCTCAAGAATTACAAATTATTTCAGTCTGTCACCCAGAGCTAAATAGCCGTTAAAGATTTGTATTTTCAAGTGGACCAGAACGTTGTAGGTTAATGTCTGTTATTTTACCATTAGGAAGTATATTTCAAACTAAGAACAAGATAAAATGACGACCAATCTTGGCTCTCTTGTGATTTTTGAAATATAAAATTAAAGCTCTCGTTTTATTAGTTTTCAATATGTTGTTCTCGTTCGACGTACTAACTGAAAACACCGTGGTTTTTGGTTTTCAATATTGATTTCGTGTTTCATATTAATTTGGATGGCTGGAGTGCTTCTATTCTGATTGTTTCTTACAGGCTGTAAAACTGCATGAGTATGCCCAATTTTATGATCTTCTTTTGGACAAAAAGTAAAAAGCTGTATACCATGAAAAAGTTTTTAATCCCTTGGGAATAAAACCGGTGTTCAGAAAGCTTACTTACCTTTGGTCTTTCTCCTCTCAGTAACATACCGATTTCTAGACTCGTCCTCTCCCTTTAATTTAATCCGGGAATGTCGTAAGATAAATGCAAATAAATACTGCACCTAATTTCCGACCCTGCCTGAACACCGATGTAAATAGTAAACACTGTCTCCGATGCAAACATAGAAACATTCGTTCCAAGAATACACTCTCGGTCAAATTAGGTACTTTGCTGTGATACTAAATAGAAAAAAAACTCGATAATACACGTCACAACAGCGACGCCATCACATCACAATTCAGGCGATGCTACGCGCGCGCGCACGGAGTTATGTATGATTCTGTTATTCAGCGACTTTGTAGGTAATAGATGTGGTGCATGATCAAGCGGTTAACAGGTTTGGTGATATGTAGTGTACGATTTTGAGATAAAAAGATATATAATGAGGACGTCATTCTCGTCGTAATCTCGCAGAAGTAGAAACTAAAATTCGCCTCATATGAATCAACTGCCCAAGTGGGTGATAATTGCCAATGAAAAGAAGAAATAAAAAAAATAAAAATAGCAGCATTACTAAACGAGGTGAAAATGAAAGCTATCTATGATGACGTCACCATACCTGCAGCCGGGGCGGAACAATCTCGCAAACGACGAAATAAATTGCTGGTTTCGTTTCGTACGCGCACCGTGCCAGCCTGCAGGGGATTGTTTTTAAATTTCGTTACACAAACTTCTCGACAGACAACAATACGGGGTACGTTTTTTTATTTTTTGAACCGATTATTTCAAAAAACGATCTTTCAATAACTTTGCCCAGAGCTAAAAGCGAACCCAAGGCAAAGAAAAAATAATGATCGTAAGTTTAGTTTAGTATAATTAAACCAATAAAAGATCTCATTTACAGGGATGATAATAATATCCTTTTCATAATATTTTGTTTATTTTTTCTTATCTTTCATAATCATCTAAAAATGAAAGCAAGACGCGGTTCAAATTACTCATCAAAGAAATAACGTCCTACAAGATTCTGCATTAACAATAACAACACAAAATCATCATCTTCCTAACCTTTTTCCCGTATCTCACAGGGTCGGCTACCTAATCTAGGTGATTGAACGAGGGTACTGGTTTTTACACAGAGCGACTGCCATCTGACCTCCGCAACCCAGAAGGGAAACCAGACCCAATCCTAGATTAGGTTACACACAACCTTTGAATTTCTTCGTAGGTGTGTGAAGGTTTCCTCACGATGTTTTCCTTCACCGTAAAAGCGCCGAATAAACGTACATATGAAATTCGAAAACCGAAAAACACATTGGTACGTGGTGGGATTCGAACCACGACCTCCTGCACAGAAGGCCGCGGCCCTATCCACTACACCATCCGGGCTAACAATAACAACACAAAATGCAAGACGAAACTTAAAACGACGTAATCTGCGGGTTTCGAGTAGTTCAAATCTAAACCACAGTCAAAGAACCTCAGTTTCGGAGTTTCGGCGCGTTTTTATTGAGTTTCAGTTGTCCTTTCTGATTCTGACGCTCGCTTCAAAGAGATGTGCCGAAAACATCAAAAGTTCACTTTGACACTATGTAGTTGATTGGTGGCAAATTCTTACAGCTCTCTAAAAAGCTTTTTGTCAAAGTTTAGACAGTTAAGGGGAAAGTAAAAATAATGAAAGTTGAGATCGATTGATCAAAAGTAATTTTCGTCAGGATCCAATATGCCATTCACAAACGCTGAGGCGTCGATCGTATCAGACGTGGGGGGACAAGGGGGGTGAACTAACCCCCTTTAGAAAAAACTTCATAACGAGGCCAGTAGGTAACTAGCACTGATCGGCCACAAATTGACTCGCAGGATCGGTAATAATCGACGGAGGATAAAATCGAATCGGCCTAAAAAATCAATTCGGTCTGAGGTTGAAGCAATCACCTCTGTTCTGGAGATAGAACATTGGTTGTCTGTTGATGCTAATTGAATTTTCACATCCTCAAAATTGGCTCGCAATAACTGCATATTAATCTGCATAACATGGTTAATATTTCTTACATACCATAAAAATAAGTAATGAAACAACCGCTACACAAATTGAAACTCTTGTTGTTCTATGTAACTGCAAAAAGTTGCGTTTATTAATTTTCAACTATTTGTGCGATTCCTTTTAGAACTATACCATCCTCCATCGTCGGCTCTGTCACGGTCATCGCTGACCTTTGTGTCTAGAGTCAAGAACTAATCTACTCCAAGTAAAAAATATTATATACTACCAATTTGTAATACTAAGTACAAATTAAATACTGCAAAATATTCAAGCGTGGAAATGCAAAATAAATAAAATCATAGACAAACAAATCACAAACAACGCAATTAATAATTTCCACAATAATTCAAACCAGGTACAACTGTGCCAGCTCCATTAAAGGCTTAAAATTAACTGCTGTCAAATCAAGCAGTTCCCTCATGTACACCCGACAGAACACGTTGTAAGCCGTGTCAGCGTATCGCACTGATATTAACAAACTTTGCACCACGGCTGTACGCTTCATTACAGCAACGACGCATGGGATTTATAATTCCTGGCTTTTGTTCTATTTTCAGGAACTACCGAACCCAATGCATATTTTCCGACGTTATTTTGCATTTGAATGAATTGGGATTGTTTTGGTTTCGCAGTGTTTTAATTTGAATTTTCTGGTTCATTTGGGAAGTTAGCAACTGTTGTGCAACTTCGACTGTCATCTTCTACTGTAACACTAATGAAAATCTTACTGCAGAATTCTGAACCGGTAACACACGTCTAGTCTTAGCTTGCTTCAAAGTTTATTGACGTTTCAATGTAAAATTTGCCGGTGTATTTTCTATGCACACCCTTTTTACAAAATAATGTGAAGATATTCATAACCAAACAGTTTTGTTCCTTTATACTCATAACACATTCACGCGAAAGGAGATGTAACATTGAAAGGGCCCATCTATAAAATGATAATTTCCATCCATTTAAGAAGACATTAACTCACAGCTCGCGTCAGCATTCTCAATTCCCCATAAAAAGAGAGAGAGAGGTTATTAAAACCATGAAAATCAGCGTAAGTGAGAGAGATGGTTGCTATGAAAGGTATATGCATGGAAGCATTTTTGAATTGGAATCCTCATATTTATGTTTGAGGAAAGGATAATTTGTAAATCCGTTCATTTGAAAACGTTGCGTCATTCTGAGGTAAGTAAATATGGGTTCGATACCTTTATTTGGTCTCTTGCATATTTAGCATTTCTCTTTTCATTTGTTTTTCTGTCTCTTTTTCCTGTGTTGACGTTTCTATTTAATGCTGCGTTTCAGTCTAAAGTAAATGAGGATTCAGACGAAGTTTGTTTTATGCTTGCCTAGATATACCTATTCACTCTTAATTTGAAAGGTTTGTTTCTAAAACAGTTAAATTTACATAAACACATTAAAAAGAAAAATAAAATAATGAGATAGTCAAAAATGTATTCTGTAATATGAATTCCATGGAATACTTTATTGAATGTCATGTGAATGTACATAAATACGAAAAAACTAGTTACACCAAAAGCAAGACCAAAAGTAAACAAGATTTGTAACTTTTTAAAATAGTCATAACGGTTGACAGTGGTCCATTGCTCCCACATTAAGGGATGAAAATGCCCATAAAAAGTATTTTGATCGGTCCATATATCCACTAGACCGGAGAAGGGGTAAAGACGGATGAAATATAGCCCCTAAACCGATTTTTGCCGAATGCAGTAGTTTGTGGATAAACGGTCGCTGAAAATACTTTTTAGAACGTTATAACGTAGGTAATGATATCTAAATAATTGCATACGATCATTTTAATTCGTAAAATTATCGTGCATTCATAAAAAATATTCGATTGAATGAAAAATGACAAGATAAACATAATTTAAATTCTATGGAGGAATAAAGCACTCGATATGCGCGAGGGGTAATTTTTTAAGATTTTGATCCAGTTCTTTGAAAAACGTTCTTTTAATATAATGAGATTAATGAGAATAACACGACACACGAAGAGCCTAATTTATGATTTCTTCAATAGAATGAAAATAATCACTAACGAATAATCGAAAACACGCTTAACATAACATTCATGGGTTTAATTCTAGATGCAAATCGCTAAAATAGTCTAAGATTAAAATAGCTATGTTTAAATAAGCTTTAGACAATAATCTCAGCAACTGGTTTCCAGAAGTTCACTTCAACTTAAGTTCAAATGTGGTCTCCTTTTTTTAAGCGAGACCTTTTCAATCGCCGCTAGGATTAGCCGTTTTAAGAAGCATAAATTGAAACGCGTAGAAGTTGCTTTTAAAACCGTTTATTTTAGCCGGCTAAAATTACAAACGTCAAACTCAATTTAGCCATGTCAATTGATTTTTTTTATTCACATTAAGATTTTTAATTTAAGCGAGTCTCGGGAATTGAACCCAATGTTTACTCTTTAGTTTTGCTGGAATCCAGTTAAAATGTACACCCGTGAAGTTCCTAAATGGTAATGGAGTTAAAATGTTGGAGTGCTACGTCGTAGCAGGTATGTAGACATATGCTACGAGCCGTAGCAACGTAGATAATTTTGTATTGTGGATTCCAGCTGTTTGAGTTTCAAACAACATAACAATTATTGTATAAAAATAAGTTTTCTTTTTTCGTTTTGTTCGTGATATCATCATTATACAGAACAGAAGGCCAGAATAACTTACAAAATAAAGGACTCCATAATAATAATGATCAAAGTTTATTGGAAGTAGCTATTACCACCAGCTAAATAAAATCTTACCTGCGGGGATTAGGTTAGAAACATTCTGAAGGAATTATTCAATAGAATCAAGCTAATTAAGTAGGCTGCATTAAAATACGAATGGTCTTCTGAAAGGAAGGGATTCAGTTCAGATGCTGCAGACTCGAGAAGCCATTGAAACGAGCCTATTGTGAACGAAAGTGATTTCTAATGGAACTGCCACAGTGCAAGAAAGGAACAGTATAACATCTTCATACAGATAACGAAATAGTCTGTCCTCAACCTGTGCTGGGTCAGAATAGAATAATCCCATTGTAAACGCCGTAAAAATTGTTATATTAAATTAACCCACACTTTCAAAAAGAGGTCCATGTCCTTGGCTAGCTTGTTAGGGTTACAGGCGACCAAAACTTAAACAGTCCTTTAAATAATCAGATCCAATGCTGATCACCGATCACCTTAACAACTTTTTGAAACCGATTGTTTTGCAAAGGTATATATAGGTAGAAGGCCGTTTATATAAACTCGTTTTAGTGTTGCTGGACTGGGAGTGATAGAAAAACATAGAATGTGCCAGCTGCATCTCCTCCCGTGCATGCTGTAAAAATCAGCTAAGGGAATCGAGGGTTTCAGTGTATTGCAGTTTAGGCGATGGGCTGACAACCTATCACTATAGCAATATACATATTCATTATCTGTATTAACCCTCAAAACTTGTCAGACGTGGCGGAATAACCTATGTTTAGGTCGTTTTTGCTCTGACTACCCCATTAGGGATAAAGGCGTGATTATATGTATGTATGTATGTATGTTTTACTGTTCAATATTTCTTCTGTGGCCCCGCAATGGGTCTATTGATAAATTATTTAAATGTGATAATGTAAAGAAGAAACCGTCTAGGCAATTTATTTATGGTGATTGATACTGACTTTAATTAATAGAATCTCTCTTTCCAAAGTATGTTTTCTTGATATGACAAACAAAGTTATTTACAAAGTTTCTTGTTACATTTTATCGCGTAACAAATTTTTAGGTATCAATGGATGATATTGAATCTAAAATTAGATTCAGAAATGAGAAGCTAGAAATTTCAGCGAGGCGAGAGAGAGAGATGCGATCGAGTTGAAAACTTCTCTTCGGACAAAGTTACGGATATCCAAATAATTTCCTCTACTAAGTATTATTTTTGGTTTTCAACTTCATGCGTCTTTAATAGATAATTTCAAACTAAGTGCAAATACTTTTAAGTTAACGGTACTTTCATTTTCTTGTTGTAGAATAGTAAAATGGTAGAATGTACCAACTGCCACTCATCCTTGGCATACTGTAAAAGCCAGTTAAGGGTTTAATTTAATGTACCTACTTACAGTAATTTTAGCGACAGGCTTGTCTAAAATGTGATCATGGTGATGTGATGACTCGCAACTTGTCAGACTTACTGCAACCGCAGTCTTATGATCTGCCTACCCTGTAATGTAAGGGCTGAGCACGTGTATGTTTGTATTATAAAACCCTTTTCTTCAAAAATTTGATTTAATTCGAAATTGGCATCAAATCAGGAAGCTATCGACTGTTTTCAATCTGTGAATATTGCGGACGGAGTGAAGGCGAGAGTTGCTGAGTTTAGAATGAGGAGCGGAGTTACCACCGAGCTGAACTTCTCCGGAACAAACTTCAGGCCACAAAGAGTTCCGGGTTTTCAAATCATTTTCCACTGTTTGATACTTGGTTTTTACATTTCATGAGTTCTTCTGTGATACTTAAGTATTATCGTATTAACTTCGTTGAGTTCAAAAGAAAACATGACTCCTTTTTATCAGCTTTTGATCTTACTAACTTCGATCTGGCGTTCCTGTTGTTGTATCTAAAAAAGAAACTACTAGTACTACACTAAAATAAGTATAAACAAACATTTACCCAAAATTCTTACCTTTGAGCTAGATAAAAAATACAAAACATCAAAAAAACCATCTACAATACAACATTGAAAACAGCGCTACAAAATTAAAGTCTACAAAATAAAGGTGTACACACACAGAGAGAGCACACAGCCGCAGCGTAAACGCAGCGGCTCTAGAAGCACCCGCTACAACGTACCTTTGAAGCGAAACTTTTTTAGGAAAGACTTGGGTACGGTTCGGTAACGGTAGGGTAACTGCGCCTTCACGCGGCCCCGCCCTGGAATACACGCATGGATGATGTAGAATCTGCTTTATATCATTATAAATTTATAAACATATGGTTAAAACGTCGAGGTAAATACCACCGTCAAACCCACAAGTGAGTAGCCGAGTATTTTATAAATATAAAGGTCTCCATCTTAACTCGTTCTAACAAAACCTTAAAACATTTTTGGTAGGACATAATAATGTCATTTTTTCTTGGTACACAAAATTGTATATTCTATTATGAAAATAATTAAATTTTAATTTCTTTCATAATTAAAACGCATCTCTGTACATTTTACACAAAAAAAAAGTATAGCTTAGCAAGCGGCAACCGTGAAATAAAACATCTGTACTGCCTTCTAAGCCGCTGATAGCACTAAGCCCCCGACCCGACGCCACTCGCTAAAGCCCCTAGTTTTATCGCCGATCATCCTATTTAATATTTAAGAGGGCTTCTTGGCTTTTAGTCGAGCTCTGGTGCAAATTCAGGTCTGTGTAAAACAAGACGCTGAATAAGTGGCGGTGATCGGTGAGTGTGGTGGAGGCTTAATGCTGCCTAATTTAAGTGTGTGTGGTGAAGGCCTTAAGGAATCAGTGGATCAATAATGGATGTAAAGTCTGAAATAAAGTTTTTTTTTTAATAATGTATCATGTAGCTTGCTAAATGTATCTTCTAACATCAGCATCCTTTTAAATTGTACTTATAACCTTGTAATTATAACTTCGTTGATTTTAATGGTTTAAATGGTTTTATATTAAAATGGTCTTTGGGGAGTGTAGATTGTTGGTTGTCTTATCGATATAATCAATACATCGAGTTTCAATTTTAAGTAATATAATCCCTTCCAATATATTGTAGCTAAGATGAATTGCAAATAGGAAGTTCTCTCTTTCTCTCTTCTACTTAATCGTACCTAAATACTTTACCTTAACATGCCTTAACAAACTACAAACTCATTTCAATTCCTTTACTTACAGCAATAGTCTAACTAGCTACGACAATAAAAGAAAAGTACCAGGTCAGGTATATCTGTCACTCCAAGCTGAAGAGTTGTTGTGCTAATCCTCTGACTAACCCCCCCCCCCCCCCCCACTTCACCCGGAACTGTCCGCGTATAATTTAATTGGTGTCGGGGATTTGCATTTTTGCATATTTCACACTTTTCACTCTTCAGTTTAGTTTTGCAGTCGAGACTGCGCCTTATTTTGGTGTTCTTTAAAATAAATAAAAAAGATAATTTGACTACCCCGATTGCTGAATGGATAGTGACCAAGTTTCGTATATACGAGTATATTATGGGTCAGGGTTTTTTCTAAGCATTATCTCTTTTTCTTCTCTTTGTTTTTTCGGAATTTTAGGCAAAACACTTTTGAAATCTTTATGATTTTAGGTAAAGATAAAAATAATATTTGTTAACAAACTTTTCTATTCTTTGTATTATTTTAGGACTCGAGCAGAAATTAAAAGACAGTTTGTTTGACATTACACCAACTGTACAAATTAAGATAAACACTAACTGAAGTAACTTGAAGACTTTCGTTGACGGAGCGTGTAACGGTGTAACCAGCAACCCCTATCAGTTTGCGGTACACTTTCCCTTAGTTACACCCGGTAAAGTTAGATTCAAATAATCAAAAAGACTTGACAAGGTACCCATCTGGTGACCGAATTAGGAGATCCATTTGCACAGGGCCGCACTTAGACGTATGAATAAAATGAATATTTAACGTGGGAATATTTGCATATCTGCCGCCGCGCCATCTATCGGTCGGAATTAATGGCTGCTACATGCCAGTGGGAGAAAATTAGGTGGAAGTATACCTAGAAAATAGTAAAACCATATATGTATTTTATGTAGTCTTGTATATGTTCGTTAGTTTTTAGTAAGATGCACTATCCCGCATTGCCTACATTTAATTTCCTCTCAAGGGTTGCCTGGTAGAAATTGCTACCGTAGCAATCATTTCCTGTTGTTTGTTTTTTTGTGCAATAAAGAATATATCTATCTATATATCTATAACAACTTAGGTTTCTTGGGCCATAATAACCCGAATGATCTAACAGTTTCTAATGACTCGACTAGAAGCTATTGTTAACTAAAGTATCTTTATCTGAATGTGTTTGATACCTACATACAAACCAAGCTTTACTTTAAAGAAAAATCCTTGGTCATGAAGTGTGGTGCACCCAAAGTAGAAAATATTTACCTGCAACAAAAAATAATACATATTAGTAAACACATAGGTAGACCTAGGTACATATAACATCTTTTCCTATATATAGTATGGGTTGTCGAGTCAACAAACGACCACCATTTGACTGAACACACTTTATGAACGGTCGCAAACATTGTGGACAAAACCCCATCTACGAAAAGCCTCATCTTAAAGTTTATTGGAAAAATGTTCATACCTTTACACGAGTCACAGAACAAAATTGAAATAGAAACTACAACGATACGATATCGTGGAGAACCGGAACAATCTCTCCTCCGGCGGAAGAGATGTGATAACAGACGGACAGCGACCTTTTGTGATTCGGTATACATTGCCTTATTGCTTTCATTCATACGAACTGCCAGCAAAAGCCCATGATCCGGGTCGTGGGTTCGATTCCCACGGAAGAACACAAAGTTAGTATTTGTCAATTTGTCACTTTGAGACATTTTCTATCTGGTTAGGACAACGCAGGCTGAATATCACCTGAAGCATTAGGATTTCGAAGTTCGTGAGGGCACGTTAAACTGCTCCCGGTCGCTGCGTTTGATAGTGGCCATCCATACAAACCATTTTATGTACCTGAGCTGTGATATCAGGTGTGTTTAAAAACTCTGACTCCAGGGTTCGCCGGGATATACGTCGACTCAAAAACCCACTCGATGTGAATAAAACTTAAACTGCTGAAAAACATAAGCATCGTGACACTAGCAATGTAAAGTAAATGTAGCGCTCAAACGTATGATCGCTTTCTGTCTATAGATCCGAATCCCAGGCCGTCGACATTGACATTTCTGTTTGTCGTACAAAGGTCAGTTTTTGGTCTAACTTTTAGTCTACCTCTAACATTTCGCTTTATAACTCCTCAAATTAAAAAGGGTTCCAATGTTTAAGTATGTTTTGCTACACCCTACGTAAAACATGTGCATATTTAATGGATGATATACTTAAATAGATGAATTGCAGTGTTTTTTTTTTAATATTTTTCAATTTTTGAAATTAAAAAAAATTACATATTAGTTTTTAAAAACATTGTGTTATGTTATGATTATAGAAGCTAGGTAAAAATATATACATTTATAAATGGCGCTCAGAAAAAACTTAAATCGGCCAGACATACAATACAGTGATTTTATGAGTACTTACTTTGCGGCTTTATGAGTTTTCATGCACTTAAAGTTAACCTTTGCTACCCATTACCACTTCTAAATAAACGAGTTACTTTGTTATGGGAAATTTTCAGTTTCATGTTTCCTCTTTTTAATAGGTTTCAATCAACGTGTATCTAGGTAAATTATTGATTACCCAGTATAATTAATTTCCTATTTCGAGTTTAGAGCCCCTGGCGATGGCCAGCTATTGTCCGTAGAATTTGCCAGCCTGTGTGAGACAAGCTCTTCACGGAAAATAATGACGCGTCAGCACCAGCTCCCGAATATGCTCTCCATCAACGTCCACTGCATCAGGAATCTATTGGCTTTTCCACGCACTAGTTATATTAGAGAGCTTTATGACCTGCTGATGTTTGACGTGAATTTGCATCAAGATATGCATTTAGTGGTCGATGTTTTAGGTTGATGGTTGTTTTGTGTGTAACTAACAGTTATGAGGATACTTAAATAGGTACTCTAGATTTTTACCCGACTCGATTAAACAATTAAGTAGGTACAATCGTTTACAAATCCGTACAATTCTCCGTAACTGTATTCAAGAAAGAAATAAAGACTACCTTTTCTCTTTCAAGTCTTACTGAAAAATTCACAAAAGAATTTCTAAGTTGTGTCTAGCTGTAGCCTCCCAGCTTGCAACTGCCGGGAACTTCACAAATTGCAAGTACCTATGCTTTGTTGTATTCAAGGATTGGAGCTTCAAGCTTCAGCTTCAACAGCGATGGCGGCGGTGACCACTCGCAACTTCAAAAGAGCCGCTTGACAATAGCTAGAAATCGAATTGAAACTTTTAATAGGCGGGTTCGGAACTAGAGCTGTGTTGGAGGAAATAGATTGGAAGGAAAATAATGTTTTTCACAGTTTGCTAGCTGCCAGACTATGGTACATACATGGATGGCTACAATTTGGGTGCTGTAAACAGGATTTGTCTTCATGGCTTGACTGTACCTGAAATTAAGGAATATCTACTGATATTGCTTGTAAATATTCTGTACCTATACACCTCTTCATGCCTGACATCTCGTTGTGTAACTACAGTTTGGTGCCGAGGACTAAATTAGTTGTGTCTGAAATTAAACAATAGTTTGAAATTTATTTACCTCTTCATCTCATGATGGCTGACATCTGACATCTCTTTGAACTAGCTATTCTATACGAAACAAGGCAAAGGTGACAAGGGGTTGTTGAAAATGCCTATTTAGATACCTATTCTCACTGTTTGGATTTGATCGTAAAATCCCACGGTACACTAGTGATCAATCCGTGGTACCTTTGTCAGAGTTTCAAAGCCAGTTGAAGCAACAGTATTGTAAATCTCAAGCGCTGTTCGTGAAATTGAATTTCATAGTTGTGCTTTTGGTGAGGCGACATTTTTGTTCAATCCCTCGGGTTAGGACGACTGCAATAACCGTCTGGGAAGTTAAGTCAGGGGGCCTCTTTACGCTCATGTCTCACTACAGGGGGATTGCTTTCCCTGCGCGATGTAAAGACGTTTCACCAAATAATGTGAACGTTTCTGGACAAGGATTGCAAAGGAACATAATCATGGAATTTGTATACCTATATAGGCAAGTACTCGTACTACAAGCGTAGCACTTGTTGTATCTTGCTCAATTTAATAATTTCGCGCCATTTATAAATGTATATATTTTTACCTAGCTTCTATAATCATAACATAACACAATGTTTTAAAAACCTAATATGTAATTTTTTTTTAATTTCAAAAATTGAAAAATATTAAAAAACAAATCACTGCAATTCATCTATTTAAGTATATCATACCATTAAATATGCACATGTTATACGTAGGGTGTAGCAAAACACTACTTAAACATTGGAACCCTTTTAATTTGAGGAGTTATAAAGCGAAATGTTAGAGGTAGACTCAAAAGTTAGACCAAAAACTGACCTTTGTACCGACAAACAGAAATGTCAATGTCGACGGCCTGGGATTCGGATCTATAGACAGAAAGCGATCATACGTTTGAGCGCTACATTTACTTTACATTGCTAGTGTCACGATGCTTATGTTTTTCAGCAGTTTAAGTTTTATTCACATCGAGTGGGTTTTTGAGTCGACGTATTATCCCGGCGAACCCTGGAGTCAGAGTTTTTAAACCACCTGATATCACAGCTCAGGTACATAAAATGGTTTGTATGGATGGCCACTATCAAACGCAGCGAACCGGGAGCAGTTTAACGTGCCCTCCGAACTTCGAAATCCTAATGCTTCAGGTGATATTCAGCCTGCGTTGTCCTAAATACAGATAGAAAATGTCTCAAAGTGACAAATTGTAACAAATACTAACATTGTGTTCTTTCCGTGGGAATCGAACCCACGACCCGGATCATGGGCTTTTGCTGGCAGTTCGTATGAATGAAAGCAATAAGGCAATGTATACCGAATCACAAAAGGTCGCTTGTCCGTCTGTTATCACATCTCTTCCGCCGGAGGAGAGATTGTTCCGGTTCTCCACG